>JAIFOV010000520.1:0-167745 GCA_020654155.1 Novius pumilus
TTAGCTGTAAGTTTTTTTATACATTTAAGGATTCATATAATTTTAGTTCTCCTGACTTGCTGTAACAAATTGTTTCTGATTCCAGACCCTGAGGATGGCAAAATTGTTGCCGAAATATAGGTATTGCTAAAAAGTCCATCATTAGCCTGTTTTTCTGCCGCATACCCTCATTGAAGGTTGTGATAATACAGCTATCGGCGGTTACATAATTAAATATTTCATTGTTATATATATATATATATATATATATATATATATATATATATATATATATATATATATATATATAATAACAATAAATGTGTCTCGTTGCCGAACTTTCTATATGAATACGTGGTTATTTGGGTTCTCAGCAAAAATTGTCTTCTACAAGAATGGTATGTATGTATCTATATTTCGAGTCTTTTGAAATCTCTTCCTCGGGATGAGGATGCTAAAATTACAGAGTTGACATCTACAATGATAAAAACGGACATACTTACATCCGCACAAACGCAACAAGGCGACGTACAAATCGACGGAAGTACTAACAAATGCATGGAAGTCGAAACCGGGGAAACTGTCAAGGCCAAAGAAAAGGCAGTGGAAAATCTCGCCGGCTTCGTCACAATAAAATATATACGATATCGATATAATAAAACTAAGCTGGTACGATTGCAGGAAGTCTTTTTGGTCTATCATTAGCAAAAAACAGTATAAACTACTAAGATTATTCAAATCCGTTTTCTTGTTAACGAGTTGGTTCGTTCTCGTTTATAAAACACATCTCTAAGAAAGCGGTGTTTAAATTCTATAAAAGTTAGGGACAGTTGGTTCCGGAATTTAACTGCACGTAGTTTTCCTTCTGACGTTGTTTATCTTGAGTCTTGGTCCTAAGTATTGTTTGAGTCCTCGCCCCATTCAGGATATACCTATAAAAAATATTTTAGCCGATGTTGAAAAATATAATAAAGATTGCCCCAATTCGATTCAGAATCTTCTCAGAGCTAAGTGCACCAATGCGATTACCAATTTCAGCCTTCAAGATCATTCTGGATAATAATTTTAAACATCACCTTTTTATTTCTTACAAAAATTTCTCCGATCTAATAGAGATATAGTTATTACATCGGCAGACAAGGGCAATGTAACAGTAGCATTGAGAGAAGACTATGAGTGTAAGATGGGAGACATTTTTAAGTGATCGCAGTATCTATAAGATTTTACCAAGAGACTCCAACTTCGAAATTGCAGGATAAGAACAATTCTATAGTTAAACAACTGAAACAAAGAAATTATATTAATTCGGTTACTGCGGATCTATAACCACCTACAAATCCGTACCTCCTAGGATATATGGTTTGCCAAAAGTCCATAAGGAGGATATCCTCTCAGACCAATCGTCTCAACGGTTAATTCTCCTACGTCCAATTTGAGTGCGTTCATGGCTTCTATACTGTAAGGGCTTTCTCTGAATGTCACACCTATTCTGTCTCCGATTCATTCCAATTTGGCTGTAGGGTCAATAATTTTCAATTACCGGATGGATACAAAATTATTTCATTGGATGCAATAAGTCTTTCACTATATCTCGTTGGAACTTGTTCTGAGGTTGATCGAGTCTGAATGGCACAGAATTGGGTTAGTTACTACAATTGATCGTCCATTCTTTCTTTCTATTGTGCGATTTTATTCGATTCCAATTATTTCTCTTATAAGGGTGATTACTATTCTCAAATTTTTAGTTGTCCTATGGGTTCCAGATTGAGTCCGGTTTTGGCTTCGATGGTCATGACATTTTTATTAAATCATTGTTTGCCGAGATTAAGTTTCGATTTGCCGTTTATATATCAGTATGTTGATGATCTGGTTCTCGCTATTCCATCTACTGGTACTGAAACATATTTTACAAATTTTTAACGAGTTTGATGACCATATAAAGTTTACGGTTGAAGAGGAAACAGAGAAAGCGGTCCTGTTTTGGACACCAAATTGATCAGATCGACAATAACATCATTAGACTCGATTGGCATCAGAAAATTACATCGTCCGGAAGATATATCCACTTTACTTCTTGCCATAGTTGGAATGTCAAAGTTAATTTGTTAAAGGCATGGTCAATCGAGTCAGATCGATTTGCCATCCTGATTTCTTTGTCTGCATCGGAGAGAAGGCTTTTCAACATATTTCTGGAAAACGGTTATTCAAGATCATTTCTCAACAGATGCTTCCATCAATCAGTTCGTGGTGTGTAGGTCGGTGGTTACCAATAATGAAACTACATCGGTGATTTCTTCGAGAGTTACTCGCGGTGACTCTCCGTTGGTTTCGCTTCCATCACTTTCGCTTCGCTGCCGTTTATTCCCGGTTTGACTAACAAGTTAGAAAACATTTTAAAGACCTGCCGAACGTTAAGATTGCCAAATATTATCCCTTTTCAGTCAGGAGGCTTTTCACTCGCCTCAAGGATAGACTTCCTCTGTTGTCTATTTCTGACTGTGTTTATTTGATTAGGTGCAATGATTGCCCGTCGTGCTATGTTGGGCAGACATCCCAAGTTTTGAAGAAACGTATAAGTTTGCACAAAAGTGATGTTCGGTTGCACCTCAATAGATGTGCTCTTGCTGGTCATGCAATTTCTTAATCACGAATTCAACTTTGATAATCCTAGGGTTTTATCTTGTACTACCAATTTTAATAAGAGGACTTTCTTAGAGATGTGTTTTATAAACGAGAACGAACCAACTGTTAACAAGAAAACGGATTTGAATAATCTTAGTAGTTTATACTGTTTTTTGCTATCAATAGACCAAAAAAGACTTCCTGCAATCGTACCAGCTTAGTTTTATTATATCGATATCGTATATATTTTATTGTGACGAAGCCGGCGAGATTTTCCCACTGCCTTTCTTTGGCCTTGACAGTTTCCCCGGTTTCGACCTAACATTTGTTAGTACTTCACGTCGATTTGTACGGTCGCCTTGTTGCGTTTGTGCGGATGTAAGTATGTCCGTTTTATATATATATATATATATATATATATATATATATATATATATATATATAAATCCTGAACCATTGCTGCGTCCGTACAAAGTTGCGACCTTATCGCGTCCCCAAGAAATACTGCAACTATCTAGGATATTGTGGAGTATACTGGTTCGACTTTGAATTTGGCAACTCAGCCCCTATGTATCTTAGCGATATCTTCATTTTTCGAATATACAAATTCTCAGATAATCACCGCATATTGTTGCGTCCTTATAAAGACCACCTTATCAGCTCCGTATATTGGTTGCACCATTCGCTACTGCGTCCGCGCTGTGTTGCCGCGGTTGACGGACGCGATAATGATATGACTCGTCTATTTATCTATATTTCAATTATATACTGGCTGACTCAAAACTAATTAGATAACTTGAGAGGTGTTATTGGTAAGTAGAGAATAAAAAACCTTTCATTAACATAATAAACAATAATCAATTTTTATTATATGAGCTATTAAATTTACACATTTTAAACTGAGAATGTTTGTATCATTACTTAGAAAATCGATTTTAGTAATAAAAAAGCAATTTCAATTGAAAAATGTTGCACTTTGTGCATCCCTATACATATCCAGAATAATTTTAGGAAGATGACAGTGGGGTTAGAGGTTCTCAGAATCTATTATGAGGATAAGTATTCAGAATAAATCTCCCCATTCACTTTAGTTTAAGTCAAAATCAGAATACTCAATGTTATTGAAAGTGGTTTTCGAACTGTTACTCCCAAATTCCTGTAATAACATAGCTTTTCTCAAATCCTGTGTATCATAGAAAAGATTCAAAATTTCCAAATGTTTATCATGATGAGGAATATTCATGAGACACAAGTATGGTCGAGTTAGAATATTGATTTAAACAAACAATGAAAATTATTTCTAAATATATTAGCTACAATTGATGTAATAAAGCCAGACAAAGAAAAAATTTTAAATGAATAAGATAAACAAATACTTATTTCGTTTTGCTATGACCGTTCTGGATGAAAACTTTTATTTTTACCCAATAACTTTAATGATGGTCATAGATTGACAGCCAGTTTTCAGATTTCAAACTTGAAATACTTTCCGGTTTTCCTTGAGAAATTATTATATGAACTGGACTTTTCATCATTGACAGTACTTCAATTTCGATGATTATTTTTAGAATTGATTATTAATTAATCTCAAAATTCAAGAAACAATTGCGAAAATTCTTGGAGGTGTACAAACAATAGTTATGAAAAGAAAATTAAATCTATCATTTCTGTATTTATTCAGCAAATCATTAAAGCGAGTTAAATAAGTATGATTTACTATGTAACATCGTTTGGCAAGGGGTTCATGTGAACATTCATTCGAAAGATACTTCAATTCAGTGAATCTGTAGCAAATTTTCAGAAATTTGTATTGGTTTTCGGAAATAACATTGATTTATCAGTCCAAGTTTATCAAAAGCAAACGCAATAATTCGATAACTTCATTTTAGACGGAATCAAAATTGGAATAATAATTTTGTTAATAACTACTTGTTGTTTTTGGAAATAGTTGCGGATAAGAACTTTTGCATTGATTAAATTGAATAACTTATACCCATTTTTATTATGTATGTAGTCCAGTCTACATAGTTGAAGTAAGTGAAAATATGAGGAAACAAAATCATAATGATCGACCTTTCGATAATTATCACCTCTCGGTGAAAGAGGGTTTAAAATTGATTTCGCAGCGAAAAAAATTCGTAGATTACTTGTCATTTTGTCAACAAGTTCGCTAAAAGTCAATTCTCCCGCATTTCATAGCTCTATCCCGCTTGAGTTTCAAAATTTCCCGCGTTTTTTGTTCGCCGTGTTTCCTATGCAGCTCTAGCGGATACCTGCTCGTCGGATCGGCGACCCTATCGTAAATTCCCGACCGAAAGGGAACGAAAAAAAAAATCTTTCCGCTATCCCACAACTTGGCGGGAATTTTACTTGAGAATCGAAAACAGATGTATGTAGTAAAATTCTGAAACGAGGATCGCGATCTTTCAATAGATTGTTTTCAGAGACGTTTTATACAAACTTAGGTACACTACGTACACTTATTATATTTTGCTTAATTGCGGTGCGCAATGAAACGGTATGAAAAAATGAAAAATCAACAACCGAAAACTCCGCTTGCAGCATATTGTCGGCGAAAAATCATAATGATCGACCTTTCGATAATTATCACCTCTCGGTGAGAGAGGGTTTAAAATTGATTTCGCAGCGAAAAAAATTCTTGGATCTTCGAACACTTGTCATTTTGTCAACAAGTTCGCTAAAAGTCAATTCTCCCGCATTTCATAGCTTTATCCCGCTTGAGTTTCAAAATTTCCCGCGTTTTTTGTTCGCCGTGTTTCCTATGCAGCTCTAGCGGATACCTGCTCGTCGGACCGGCGACCCTATCGTAAATTCCCGACCGAAAGGGATCGAAAAAAAAATCTTTCCGCTATCCCACAACTTGGCGGGAATTTTACTTGAGAATCGAAAACAGATGTATGTAGTAAAATTCTGAAACGAGGATCGCGATCTTTCAATAGATTGTTTTCATAGACGTTTTCTACAAACTTAGGTACACTACTTACATTTATTATATTTTGCTTAATTGCGGTGCGCAATGAAACGGTATGAGAAAATGAAAAATCAACAACCGAAAATTCCGCTTGCAGCATATGGTCGATACCTTTCGATAATTATCACCTCTCGGTGAAAGAGGGTTTAAAATTGATTTCGCAGCGAAAAAAATTCCTGGATCTTCGAACACTTGTTATTTTGTCAACAAGTTCGCTAAAAGTCAGTTCTCCCGCATTTCATAGCTGTATCCCGCTTGAGTTTCAAAACTTCCCGCGTTTTTTGTTCGCCGTGTTTCCTATGCAGCTCTAGCGGGTACCTGCTCGTCGGACCGGCGACCCTATCGTAAATTCCCGACCGAAAGGGATCGAAAAAAAAATCTTTCCGCTATCCCACAACTTGGCGGGAATTTTACTTGAGAATCGAAACCAGATGTATGTAGTAAAATTCTGAAACGAGGATCGCGATCTTGCAATAGATTGTTTTCATAGACGTTTTCTACAAACTTAGGCACACTACTGACATTGATTATATTTTGTTTGATTGCGGTGCGCACTTAATTTTTTTTTTATTCACGAGGATTAAGTTGGGAGATGAAAATTATTTTCTTTTACTTCATTATGCCTACATATTCAAAGTCATTATAAAGTGGGGAATAAAAAGTAGGAAAAGCTACTGTAGGTATTTATGGAAACTGACCGCTGTTGTTCCTTAATATAAGGAATTCATATTTATTATACTTGGTTCCATTGCTCTATGCTCGTTCTTTTCTGATACGGCATCGATATTCCATACTCATTAAAATGAATCAAGCAGCGATGTTTTTGCACATATGAATAAAAAATTTGACGTCAATATACAATGAAATTTCCCCGACTCGAATTTCTTAGGGCCGGCACATTCAGAGAAAATAATTAGGAAGTCGTAATAAAAGATATGTGTTTGTACAACGTATGTTAATTTGACTGCCATATTTCATTCTAACTATGGCTGGGCGAATTAAAATTAAAATCTTCGTCTCAATGAAATGAGAAGGTGAGGAAGGTTGGTAATTGCAACTTCTTCTGTTTTGTATCCAAATTTATGTTTTTTTTTTCAATTGAATTATTCTCAATTGAATCGATGTTCTAGAAAAAAAACCAAAAAGAAAGTATGATGGGATTGAAATTTTTCGTCGCATTGTTTACTCCGAAGTTAGATTTCAAAATTAATAGTCTTTATTTGGCATGAAAAATTTCGTTGTTCATCAATCGAATCATCAAATAAACAGAGAATTCATCCTGTCTCGCTTCTTCATGCCGTAGTTGTTTATGAATGCCCTATTTCGCTAGTCATGAACATTAGTCCTTTCAGAAAATACGAGAATACTGTTAAATCTCAAATAGTATTATTAACGTACCGTATCTATTGCAACAGTAGACTTACTTTTAATAATTCTTGGTTCGATTGTTCCGAAGCTTTGAAAGTTGTCCATTATCCGTTTGATTGCTTTCCGCGACGTCTTCTGCTTCTCTGGATATCGAAAAGCAAATGTGTCAAACGTTCGTGACATTACTTCATTAACTTCTCCACAAATAATAAATATATTGAAACCATGCGTAACTTGACTTTTCGAAGCAATGCCTGCATTTCTATTTTTAATGGTGCGGAAAACGGTTTTTCGAAATTTAATAAAAAATCATGAGATTTGAGAAAACCTAACTCAAAGTTGCCTTCATTTTTAGTGCTGAATAGGACCGCAATAAATAATTGGTGGTTTCCATTTTCTTAATAAAGCCTTGAACTACTGGATGACAAAAAACCGTTATAAAATACGTGATCGTTTATCGACCAGGCTGCATCCGTCATTTTTCACATAAAAATGCAAATATATCGAAAACGGTTTAATTCACAAATAACAAGTGGTATACAAAATGTATCTACAATTTTCATTAATTTCAAATATGCTATAACATACAAGGTACATTTTCGGGGGAAAATATTTTATCCAAATAGAGCTTATTGGCTAATCACCATTACCAAAATTTCAGATTTTTTTACCGATATTTTTAGAGTTACGGGAGTTAAGGGAAAAATTGAATTGGATCGAACTGGGTCAAATATTAACTGGCATATTTGCTATAACTAATTAATTCGGATTTGGATGTGCGAATTTTTTTTTTCGATTGAAACGATCGGATTTTAGCACCGCTACGCTCTCATGTTGCTGAGAAATCAAAAGAACTGTTATTCTAAGTTAGTTCTTTTCCTACCTGAAAAAATCTGCTTAATTAATGTCGCATTCATATTGCTGAACGATGTTGAGAGATAAATCCAAACAAACATTATATTACACATATGCGACTTTGCGTTGAACAATTTATAAAAATCCGTCAAATTTTTCTAGTTTCTATACCTTTTCTTTTTTCTTATGAGAAACTACGAAAAGTCTAATTTTCTTGTGTTTCACTATTATTAACGATTCAAAAGAAATAGAAAATTTTCATTGTGATACCACTTCTTGAATTTCCGTTGAAGAGAGTTCAATGATTGACAATTTCACAATGGAATTCAAATTCATAATTAGTGCTACAAATCTCTCACCGAAGTATTTGGATAAACAGTTTTGTAGAAAAAAGTTGATTGTTAATAAGTCGTGTTTCCGATGTATCAGATGAAAGTATTGAACTTAAATCATTCCATAAATTTGAATTTGAATCTGAGAACTGTTCAAGAAAATCAATGTGTTGAGCCAATTTTCACCGGTGTGTAGATGCACCAATATTTCAAAGAACAATAATCAATCTTGTATTTCTATCAAATTAGTCTAGCACATTCTGATTAGAGTGAATAGAGACTAATTTATTTGAAAATTATCAATGTTCAATGGCCATTGAATGTAATTCATGAAAACGAATAATGAAATTCATCAACAAAATAAGTTTTCATTTCCCCACTTTTTCAAGAAAGAGTCATATTTTTAATGCTCCATTTCTTAACTCTTATATATACTCATTAAGTTATTTCTTCTACGAGCATCGATCTTCACACATATTACTTTCTCATTTGCTTCTTATATGTGGTTTTTCTTTATCATCGAAATATTTTCTCTTTTATCAAGATCATATATTACTAAGATACCATGGGAGCATTACATCATAATAACCAAAAGTATCTCAGGAGATTACACCAATTTTTCTGATGTAACATTGAAATGAATTTGAGAAACATTTCTATGGATTCTTTCAGGCAAAAAAAAACGAACGTGAAAGTTTCCGCGTCAAATACAACTGAAGATTTACGGGATTCTCAAAGTTTGCGGTACAGTTTAACAGACTTCATTCTCAATTGACCATTTCTTTTCATCGAAACGAGCGATCATTTACGCCAACGAAAAGCAAACTAGAAAACGACCCTTCGCAGGTAGAACGAGGAAGATACGATGTTGCCGGAGCGAAGGACGTAGTAATATGCGAAAATTAAATAAAATATACTACACGAAGTATATTGGTTCAGCGCCTCTAACGGAGAAGTGCTGAACTCACGATGTACATTATTGCGTCCGAAACTTCAAAAATAATCTTCTTATATCTTGGCCATCCTGCCAGATCTTCTACATTTTCTTGGGATGCTACGAAGATATGAACGTCACTCAGACATTCCACCAAAAATTTTACTTCACACCAACCTAGAAGACGGACTAACATGGGATCACATTACTGCGTCCGGTATACGGACGCAATAATTCTCCGGACGCAATAATATCCGCAATCGGGATGTTTAAGGACGCGATAATGTTCGATTCCATATATATATATATATATATATATATATATATATATATATATATATATATATATATATAGCTTTATCATTTATGCTATTTTCGTGTTTCTGGATGTGTATCATTTCTAGGATAGTTCTTTTTCTGTGGTTGCTTTCTTTCTCAAGGATTTGGAAGTTTTCGAAATCGAACTGATGATTTAAATTCTGTTCGTGTTTTTTTAATGCCGTTGAATTCTTTTGGTATTTGTGTCCTTTTATTCTTTCGGTTATATATTGGGCAGTTTGCCCGATATATGTGCCAGGGCAATCTTTGCAATCTATTTTGTATACTACATTCGAGCATTTTTCCTTTGGAATTTTTGTTTTTAGTTGGCTATATATATGATTTAAATTGTTACTATTTTGATGTGCTATGGTAATATTAAACTTTTTCAAATGGTTTTCATAGTTTCTGACAAATTCTCACATACGGTAAAGCCATATATTTATTCTCACTATTATTGTTATCAGGACGATGAGATTCCGCCATGCTATCACTCCCATTGTAAAGTCTATGAATCTTTTCTTTAAATATTTTATCTATAAGATGTTGTGGGTATGCGTTCTCTAGAAGTATGGATTTAGCCTTTTTGATTGTAATATCTCTATATTGGGGCGATGTCAATTTGAGAGCTCTATCCGCGATACCTGCAATGACATTTTTCTTGTGTTGTAGAGGACAGTTGGAATAATAGTTTAGGTATCGGCCCGACCAAGTAGGTTTCGTATACCATATGGTTTGGATATTTGATGACCTATTAATCAAGGTGAGATCTAAGAAATTAATTTTATTATTCATCTCTTCTTCCATTGTGAATTTTAATTTAATATGATATGCATTGAAACTATTTAATATAGACAAGAATTCATTTTCAGGAGCAATTGTCAAACAGTCGTCTACATATCTTTTAAAAAATGTGGGTGTATATTCAAGATTTTTCATTACTTTTTCTTGTAGATCTTCCATTACCAGTTCGGCAATTACAGAGGATAATGGTGCTCCCATACTACAACCGTCAATTTGCGAAAAAAAGTCTTTATCAAATTGGAAATACGATGTTTCAAAACACATTTTTGTAGCTTTTATGAATTCCATTTTTGGTAGCGTTGTATTGGGTTGTATTTTATTCCAGTTGGAATCAATGAGTTTTATTGCCAGTTTTAGTGGAATGTTAGTGTATAAGCTCACTACATCTAATGATATTAATTTTTCGTTTGGTTTTAGTTGAACTTTATCAATAAATTTTTTAAAGTCCCATGAATCTTTTATATGATACTCGTTGTTGCCTAAGACCGGTTTGATACAACTAGCCAAGTATTTCGATAGTTTATAGTTTGGACTCTGTATACAGCTTACGATCGGTCGAAGTGGTATGCCTGATTTATGTAATTTAGGGAGTCCATATATTTGTGGTGGTAAAGCATTATGTATTTTGAGTTCGTTGGAAATATTTTTGTAATGAGTTGTTTTTCTCCCAGTTATTTATGATGTTGTTGATTTGTTTTTGGTAAGTATTAGTTGGGTTATTTTTAATTTTTTTATACGTAGTTTGATCATTCAGCATGTCAGTTATTTTAGTTCTGTATTCTTCTTTATTCATTATTATTGTTTTGTTTGACTTATCAGGCTTAAGAATTATAAGTTGTGGGTTTTCTTTCAAATATGTTTTCGTTTTTTTAATCTTTGAATTGAGAATTTCTAAATTTCTATCTCTTTTAATTTGTTTGCTTTTACATGTGATTATTTTATGAACCCACAACTTATAATTCTAGAAGCCTGATAAGTCAAAACAAAACAATAATAATGAATAAAGAAAATACAGAACTAAAATAACTGACATGCTGAATGATCAAACTACGTATAAAAAATTAAAAATAACCCAACTAATACTTACAAAAACAAATCATGCAACATCATAAATAACTGGGAGAAAAACAACTCATTACAAAAAAATATTTCCAACGAACTCAAAATACATAATGCTTTACCACCACAAATATATGGACTCCTAAATTACATAAATCAGGCATACCACTCGACCGATCGTAAGCTGTATACAGAGTCCAAACTATAAACTATCGAAATACACAGCTGGTTGTATCAAACCGATGTAGGTTTTAACAACAGTATCATATAAGATTCATGGACTTTAAAAATTTATTGATAAAAGTTCAACTAAAACAAACGAAATTAATATCATTAGATGTAGTGAGCTTATACACTAACATTCCACTAAAACTGGCAATAAACTCATTGATTCCAACTGGAATAAAATACAACCCAATACAACGCTACCAAAAATGGAATTCATAAAGCTACAAAATGTGTTTTGAAACATCGTATTTCCAATTTGATAAAGACTTTTTTCGCAAATTGACGATTTGTATGGGAGCACCATTATCCTCTGTAATTGCCGAACTGGTAATGGAAGATCTACAAGAAAAAGTAATGAAAAATCTTGAATATACACCCACATTTTTAAAAAGATATGAGACGACTGTTTGACAATTGCTCCTGAAAATGAATTCTTGTCTATATTAAATAGTTTCAATGCATATCATATTAAATTAAAATTCACAATGGAAGAAGAGATGAATAATAAAATTAATTTCTTAGATCTCACCTTGATTAATAGATAAATCAAATATCCAAACCATATGGTATACGAAACTACTTGTCGGGCTGATACCTAAACTACTATTCCAACTGTCCTCTACAACACAAGAAAAATGTCATTGCAGGTATCATGGATAGACTCTCAGTGACATCGCCCCAATATAGAATATTACAATCAAAGGCTAAATCCATACTTCACAGAGAACATACCACAACATCTTATAGATAAAATATTTAAAGAAAAGATTCATAGACTTTACAATGGGAGTGATAGCATGGCTTGAATCTCATCGTCCTGATAACAATAATAGTGAGAATAAATATATGGCTTTACTGTATGTGTGAAATTTGTCAGAAACTATGAAAACCATTTGAAAAAGTTTAATATTACCATAGCACATCAAAATAATAACAATTTAAATCATATATATAGCCAACTAAAAACAAAAATTCCAAAGAAAAATGCTCGAATGTAATATACAAAATAGATTGCAAAGATTGCCCTGGCACATATATCGGGCAAACTGCAATATATAACCGAGAAAAAAGGACACAAATACCAAAAAGAATTCAACGGCATTAAACACGAACAGAATTTAAATCATCAGTTCGATTTCGAAAACTTCCAAATCTTGAGAAAGAAAGCAACCACAGAAAAAGAACTATCTAGAAAATGATACATCAGAAACACGAAAATAGCATAAATGATAAAGCAGACATCAAGCTTAGCGAACATATAAAAATATAATATGAAAATAACTATCCGTTCATTCAGCGGTTTCCTTATGAAACGAAGTACGCATGAAATAATATAGGTTCGCGAATAATGGAAAAATACAGAGCATTCTGCGATGAAATTAGTTTTGGACACCTGTTTGTTTGTCAGTCTTGTAATCGTCCTGAATCGGATAACATGTTCGAGTAACTTTTGTCGCGTACATTATTTTACAATTGTAGGTAAGAGATGTGTTGTGGCATATTGTTATAGTTATATATAAGTATTTTCTAGACGTAGTCATCTGAAGAAGGCAAAACGCCGAAACACGTGTATGCTTTTGAAGTGATAATAGTAAAGAACATCCATTTTGAAATTTTAAGATCGTACCAAAAACTCCCTCATGGTCCAAATGAGTTTGACTTTAAAATTTTTAAACAACCAACATTCTAACATACAATTCACTATTGAACTGGAACAGGATAATAAGTTACCTTTCAGATGCTAGTAACCAAACACGTAGGGCATAATCCTAATCATACTGTCTATAGAAAACTGACCCATACGGACAGATATCTTCACGCGAGTTCACACCACCATCCATCACAAGTACAATCTGCAGCCAATACTTTGATAACTAGATCAATATTAAACATCATACAAAATAAATTAACAGCCAAGTCACACTTCCATACATTCAATTCTTTCCAAACAATTCACTATGGACAAACAAACCGGCGCGATCTGCAGACTCAATGAACAATATGCTCTTTTTCAGCATGAGCATTTGACAGGCCATAAAATAAATTTTGATACTTGCACTCATGTAGCAACTGCCGAATATTACCAAGACTTATAAGGGAGGCGATTGAGATTGAGAAACAGGGAGAAGAGAGGTGCCCTCAAGACATACACATGCAACAAAGTACAGAAATCATTTGACACAGCAATTAGATCAGTCCATTAAGAACATACCCATCGTTACAATCTTCGAAGTAGGCATTAAATAACTGTAACCATGAAATCTCGATCAGTTTCGTCAACGAACGAAACTTCAAGACGACCTGAGGATGTTGAGTTCTCGACGAAACGTAGCCACGCATCTTTTCCTTTCAGCGTACCAACTTACAAGAACGGACGTATACCCGGTTTACCAATTTCATCCCGTCCGTGAAAATATTTATCAAACATATTTTGAATCCATCAAAAAAGGAAAGAAATTGCGTGTAGAATTGAAGCTTTTCACATCCATCTTGAACTAGCTGCCAAGCTTCATCCCTGATCTGGAGTCGAGTTGAGATTTTAACAGCTTGCGTGCCGAAACAGATAAAAATCTAAAACCTGAAAAGCTGAGAGAGGAAGTTCCGACGTCTCAGACCAACTGTACAATACCGACAGCATCTATCCCTGAAACAGATAAGATAGTTCATAATTTTTCAAACCATGTTCTCTCTAATTCGAAAACTAGTTCACTAAGGTTTCAATTTTGCGATTGCACCTATACACGTTCCTACAGAAGAAATTGTTGCTGAAGTTGAATCTAAACTTGACGTTTTAGGTGAATCGGAAGCTGAAATTGTTAGACAGGACGTTGCACGAATTATTCGAACTTTCAAACCTCCTACTCCTAATTTACCATCTGATCAAAACAAGCTTTAAATCTCTCAAAATAACAAAAATATTGTCATTTTGAAAGCTGATTGCAACTGTTGTTATGAATACCACCGACTACCAACAAAAAATGCTTGACATTTTAAAAGACAAAGCATACAAAGCAGTACCAAGAATGTCAGGTTTACCATTAAGACCAATTGTAAGTGCTACTCTCCTTCCAAAATTAGAGAAGTTTTTGTCAAAATTATGCAACCTTTAGTAGAGAGAGCTGATTCTTACTGTGAAAATTCTGAGTTCAAATTATCAAAATGTTCAATTTGAAAACAATGATATTATGGCCAGTTTAGATGTGGTATCATTATATCCTAGCATTCCAGTTAATCGTGAAATTTCAACAAACGAATCTTTTCCCCGAATATATCACCCTTGCTGAACATTGTTTGAAGAATACCATCAGTTACAAGAACATACCCATCGTTACAATGTGGAAATCTCGATCAGTTTCCGTCAACGAACGAAAACTTCAAGACGACCTGAGGATGTTGAGGCGATCTCGACGAAACGTAGCCACGCATCTTTTCCTTTCAGCGTACCAACTTACAAGAACGGACGTATACCCGGTTTACCAATGAATGAACTCATTATCCCGTCCGTGAAAATATTTATCAAAACATATTTTGCCTCTACGGGAGAGGATGTTATCAACAACTAAACAATACGAGAAACTAAGATCGAAGAGGACCATCTTATTGTGTGATCTTGTGTTCCTTATCAGGTGTCGACAGTGACAGACTACCAACATTTGTCAAACTTTCTCACCCTGCAGGAACAAGAAAAATTGTGTCTATCCTGAATAATGCAAGTAAACTAATCCTTAAAGAAGAGATCCATCAAAAAGGAAAGAAATTAAAGTGTAGAATTGAAGCTTTTTCACATCCATCTTGAACTAGCTGCCAAGCTCATCCCTGATCTGAGTCGAGTTGAGATTTTAACAGCTTGGCGTGCCGAAACAGATAAAAATCTAAAACTGCTTGAGAGGAAGTTCCGACGTCTCAGACCAACTGTACAATACCGACAGCATCTATCCCTGGAAACAGATTAGTTCATAATTTTTCAAACCATGTTCTCTCTAATTCTAGTTCTCACTAAGGGTTTCAATTTTGCGATTGCACCTATACACGTTCCTATTTGAATCTAAACTTGACGTTTTAGGTGAATCGGAAGCTGAAATTGTTAGACAGGACGTTGCACGAATTATTCGAACTTTCAAACCTCCTACTCCTAATTTACCATCTGATCAAAACAAGCTTTAAATCTTCAAAATAACAAAAATATTGTCATTTTGAAAGCTGATAAGGGTAATGCAACTGTTGTTATGAATACCACTGACTACCAACAAAAATGCTTGACATTTTAAAAGACAAAGCATACAAAGCAGTACCAAGAGATCCAACCACATATTTGGAAAAGTTAACTAAAGCAAAAATAAAAACTCACACATAGATCCTCTTATTCAAAACAAATTATTCCCAGAGAAAATCAACAAGATGTCCAAAATTGTATGGGCTTCCTAAAGTTCATAAGTCAGGTTTACCATTAAGACCAATTGTAAGTGCCATAAACTCTCCTTTCCAAAAATTAGAGAAGTTTTTGTCAAAAATTATGCAACCTTTAGTAGAGAAGCCGATTCTTACGTGAAAATTCTGAACATTTTGTTCAAATTATCAAAATGTTCAATTTGAAAACAATGATATTATGGCCAGTTTAGATGTGGTATCATTATATCCTAGAGAATGAATCCCCATTACAATATATATATATATATATATATATATGATTTCTTGATTTTCAGGACACTTCCATCCGTGTTAAAATATCAAAACCATGTTAGAGTTTCGTATATTTATTTGCTTATTTGCAAATATATATATATATATATATATATATATATATATATATATATATATATATATATATATATATATATATATATATATATATATATATATATATATTATGAGAAGTGAAAATTGAAAATTTACTGAAATACAGACCAAACATTTTTAGGTAAGAGACTAGAGTCAGAGACAAAATCTCATTTGCCATCTTTCTAGCTACCCACTGGTCAAAATGAGATTTTGTCTCTGACTCTAGTCTCTTACCTAAAAATGTTTGGTCTGTATTTCAGTAAATTTTCAATTTTCACTTCTCATTATATGTCCCTAAGAGAGGGTTTCTCTGAAAATGTCACCATTTCATATATATATATTATATATATATATTATATATATCGATTCCCGGTCACGCCGTGACTTATTTTCCGAATTTATCATATCTTCCCTATCACCGGGTTGGTGAAAAACACCATTTCATATATATATATATATATATATATATAACACAATGATCAACAATTGCCGTATCTTTTAGAAGATAAATATTTCCGAACGTCTTTTTGGGTACTCGGCAAAAGGTGGAGATTATTCTTTAAAACACCACAGTGTTCATTCAACTCTATATTTCGGACTTCCCGTGCGGCCCTTCATCAGGATGCTACAACACGCAAAACAGTCAGAACCCTTTAAGCAAGAAACAGATAGAAAACATACAATGATAAGTGATGCTAATTGATGGCAAAATGCCTGGTGAAAGTGACATGTACCACTTGTAAAATCAACGTACAGCATCGATAGGTCAAGAGACCACTAACCAGCATGCAGAAATTACTAACAATTCAAAGTATCGTAACCGAATCGTTAACGTATAAATGCGCACGGACAGCAGATGGAAAAGTGAGGTTAATTACATAGAAAACTGAAACAGACACAGAAGGACCACGAACCAAACAACTGTCAGGTGATGGACTCCCAACAACTACATCCCGGCCAGCACATCTATCAAGAGAAAGTAAATAATTATAAATGCTACTGAGGCCACTAATATCAGTTTTTTTGTTGATGTTATTTTGTATTGATTGATGAAGCACATCTCCAAAAAGGTTCTCTTATTAAACTTGGAACTACTACACAGAATCCTCGTATCATCAAAACCAAAATTATGCCCCAACGAGGATGCGTGACTTGCTAAAGCACATCTGTCCGGGTGCAACCTAGCATCGCTCTTGTGTAAAGCCACTCTACGTTTGAGGCTTTGGGACGTCTGTCCTATGTACACCGATGGGCAATTCACACATGGTATGAGATAAACACAATCAGATCTCGTCATAAGGGGGACGTCATCCTTAAGCGACGTAAACAAACGTCTCACCTGGAAAGGATTATATTTTGCAATCCTCTTGTTAGGAATGGCAGAGAAAATGTACTGCAACTTCATAGAAAGCCCCGGAATGAAAGGCAGGGAAACACACCTAACGGATTCATCCTCCATCCCAGCGTCAACCGCACCAATCCCTCCATCCGAACGACGAACCTCCGAAGAACCCTCCGTCCCAACACTCGTAAGCGCAACAACTCCAACTGCCGAAATATTGGTACTATATAACAACTTATTAAGAAAAGGTAAGGGGTAACCATTTTCATTGAGTATCTTACGTAATCTCTTCTCTGCGTCCAACAGGAAGTCTGGATGTGAAATGGCTCTCACCCTTTTTATCAACCCTGTCACAAGGTTGATCTTCGTCTTCCAATCATGACAGGAATTCCACTGTATGTACCGGCCAGACGCCGAATCCTTCTGGTACCAATCCAGCCTGATGACACCATCAACTGACCTAACCACTCTCGTGTCCAAAAAAGGAACACTACTGTTGGACTCTTCTTCCACGGTGAACTTGATATGTGGATCGAAAGAATTGAAAACATTCAGTACTTCAACAGTTCCTTCAAAGGGTATAGCTAAGATTAAATCATCAACGTACTGGAACAAAAGCGGAACGTCATAAGACAAAGAGGGAACTGACTTCTTCAAAAGTGACGACATCACCACAGAGGCCAGAATCGGACTTAAATTGCTGCCCATAGGGCAACCAAAAGATTGGGAAAAATAGCGACCGTCATACTTAAAATAGTTCGAACTAAACAAGAACTTAATAATAGATATAAATTCTTCTCTGGGAATAGTCGTAACACCACTAATTAAATCCCACTCATCCGAAATTAAAGCACAAGACAGTTCACACGATATACTAGTGAATAAACTGACCGCGTCCAACGAAATTATCTTATAATCGCTCAGGATCCTCATGTTATTAACCTTTTTGCTAAACTGAAAAGAGTCAGCGACAGCGTACAGATAGTAGTCCGAAAAAGCAATAGACAAAATCCCAGCACAAAACTTACTCAACTCTACCGTAGGCGCACCAATGGTGGAAACTATTGGTCTTAGCGGGACCTCTTCCTTGTGGACCTTAGGTAATCCATATATTCTGGGAGGAACTGCTTTATATGTGGTGAGCAACTGTGCAGTCACATTATCAACATGACCACCATCCTTCAACTTTTTAACTAATTTGTTGTTAGAAGTTTGATACTTAGTCGTAGGGTCTGATCCAAGTAACCTATATACTGTCGTATCCTCAAGAAGTGTGGACATTCTCTCCGAATACATCTGTCTAGACAAAGCCACCGTTACATTCCCCTTGTCAGAACCAACAACGACAATGTCCGAATTGGAACGGAGGAAAGCTCTAGTCCTGTAGAAAATATTGCGCAACAACAAATTATCATCGTGATGGCTGTGAACGAAATTAGTAATAGCATTTGTGCACTTGGCACGAATCAAGTCCCTACTGTCAGTGGGAGCCATACCCACAACGGATTCCACATCCGCTAACAACGCTTTTATGGTAAAATCTTTGGGCAGTGTAGGAGTGATGGAAAACTTTGGCCCCAAACTAAGCAACAACTTGACGTCATGAGGAAAAGTATGCGACGTTAAATTCACAAACCACGAATCTTTGTGCTCGAAAAATGATAACCGTCTATCACGCAAATTATTAAATTTTCTATCTAAAAGGTTATTACACATTCTGAATGTTTTCTTGAAAGCCTTATCTTGTGTAATGGAAAATCTTTCAATTATAAAATTCGGAAGAAGCGGGAAACCCGTGACCTAATTTTCTCTAAGCTGGCCGATAGATGATGTAGTTTCCTAATAGTCAAGGAAATCTCTAAATTGAGAATTTTACACGATACCCTGTTGTTAAGATTCAAGATCCTTCTGTTCTCAAAAGTACTGTCCGTCAACAAGTTAGTAAGACACTTAACATTCTGCACGATGTGTCGAGGCATGACTCCCGATTTCCTACACCGTAATAAGAAGTTCCTTCGGCTAGTGATCCTCGCAATTTTGTTGTTCAGGTGCGCCCAAAACGTAGATTCTCGGCTGCTGCATGTCCAAAGTTGTTGTTAATGTCATCAAAGAAACCCATATCTGAATATAACACAATGATCAACAATTGCCGTATCTTTTAGAAGATAAATATTTCCGAACGTCTTTTTTGGGTACTCGGCAAAAAGGTGGAGATTATTCTTTAAAACACCACAGTGTTCATTCAACTCTATATTTCGGACTTCCCGTGCGGCCCTTCATCAGGATGCTACAACACGCAAAACAGTCAGAACCCTTTAAGCAAGAAACAGATAGAAAACATACAATGATAAGTGATGCTAATTGATGGCAAAAATGCCTGGTGAAAGTGACATGTACCACTTGTAAAATCAACGTACAGCATCGATAGGTCAAGAGACCACTAACCAGCATGCAGAAATTACTAACAATTCAAAGTATCGTAACCGAATCGTTAACGTATAAATGCGCACGGACAGCAGATGGAAAAGTGAGGTTAATTACATAGAAAACTGAAACAGACACAGAAGGACCACGAACCAAACAACTGTCAGGTGATGGACTCCCCAACAACTACATCCCGGCCAGCACATCTATCAAGAGAAAGTAAATAATTATAAATGCTACTGAGGCCACTAATATCAGTTTTTGTTGATGTTATTTTTGTATTGATTGATGAAGCACATCTCCAAAAAGGTTCTCTTATTAAACTTGGAACTACTACACAGAATCCTCGTATCATCAAAACCAAAATTATGCCCCAACGAGGATGCGTGACTTGCTAAAGCACATCTGTCCGGGTGCAACCTAGCATCGCTCTTGTGTAAAGCCACTCTACGTTTGAGGCTTTGGGACGTCTGTCCTATGTACACCGATGGGCAATTCACACATGGTATGAGATAAACACAATCAGATCTCGTCATAAGGGGACGTCATCCTTAAGCGACGTAAACAAACGTCTCACCTGGAAAGGATTATATTTTGCAATCCTCTTGTTAGGAATGGCAGAGAAAATGTACTGCAACTTCATAGAAAGCCCCGGAATGAAAGGCAGGGAAACACACCTAACGGATTCATCCTCCATCCCAGCGTCAACCGCACCAATCCCTCCATCCGAACGACGAACCTCCGAAGAACCCTCCGTCCCAACACTCGTAAGCGCAACAACTCCAACTGCCGAAATATTGGTACTATATAACAACTTATTAAGAAAAGGTAAGGGGTAACCATTTTCATTGAGTATCTTACGTAATCTCTTCTCTGCGTCCAACAGGAAGTCTGGATGTGAAATGGCTCTCACCCTTTTTATCAACCCTGTCACAAGGTTGATCTTCGTCTTCCAATCATGACAGGAATTCCACTGTATGTACCGGCCAGACGCCGAATCCTTCTGGTACCAATCCAGCCTGATGACACCATCAACTGACCTAACCACTCTCGTGTCCAAAAAAGGAACACTACTGTTGGACTCTTCTTCCACGGTGAACTTGATATGTGGATCGAAAGAATTGAAAACATTCAGTACTTCAACAGTTCCTTCAAAGGGTATAGCTAAGATTAAATCATCAACGTACTGGAACAAAAGCGGAACGTCATAAGACAAAGAGGAACTGACTTCTTCAAAAGTGACGACATCACCACAGAGGCCAGAATCGGACTTAAATTGCTGCCCATAGGGCAACAAAAGATTGGGAAAAATAGCGACCGTCATACTTAAAATAGTTCGAACTAAACAAGAACTTAATAATAGATATAAATTCTTCTCTGGGAATAGTCGTAACACCACTAATTAAATCCCACTCATCCGAAATTAAAGCACAAGACAGTTCACACGATATACTAGTGAATAAACTGACCGCGTCCAACGAAATTATCTTATAATCGCTCAGGATCCTCATGTTATTAACCTTTTGCTAAACTGAAAAGAGTCAGCGACAGCGTACAGATAGTAGTCCGAAAAAGCAATAGACAAAATCCCAGCACAAAACTTACTCAACTCTACCGTAGGCGCACCAATGGTGGAAACTATTGGTCTTAGCGGGACCTCTTCCTTGTGGACCTTAGGTAATCCATATATTCTGGGAGGAACTGCTTTATATGTGGTGAGCAACTGTGCAGTCACATTATCAACATGACCACCATCCTTCAACTTTTAACTAATTTGTTGTTAGAAGTTTGATACTTAGTCGTAGGGTCTGATCCAAGTAACCTATATACTGTCGTATCCTCAAGAAGTGTGGACATTCTCTCCGAATACATCTGTCTAGACAAAGCCACCGTTACATTCCCTTGTCAGAACCAACAACGACAATGTCCGAATTGGAACGGAGAAAGCTCTAGTCCTGTAGAAAATATTGCGCAACAACAAATTATCATCGTGATGGCTGTGAACGAAATTAGTAATAGCATTTGTGCACTTGGCACGAATCAAGTCCCTACTGTCAGTGGGAGCCATACCCACAACGGATTCCACATCCGCTAACAACGCTTTTATGGTAAAATCTTTGGGCAGTGTAGGAGTGATGGAAAACTTTGGCCCCAAACTAAGCAACAACTTGACGTCATGAGGAAAAGTATGCGACGTTAAATTCACAAACCACGAATCTTTGTGCTCGAAAATGATAACCGTCTATCACGCAAATTATTAAATTTTCTATCTAAAGGTTATTACACATTCTGAATGTTTTCTTGAAAGCCTTATCTTGTGTAATGGAAAATCTTTCAATTATAAAATTCGGAAGAAGCGGGGAAACCCGTGACCTAATTTTCTCTAAGCTGGCCGATAGATGATGTAGTTTCCTAATAGTCAAGGAAATCTCTAAATTGAGAATTTTACACGATACCCTGTTGTTAAGATTCAAGATCCTTCTGTTCTCAAAAGTACTGTCCGTCAACAAGTTAGTAAGACACTTAACATTCTGCACGATGTGTCGAGGCATGACTCGATTTCCTACACCGTAATAAGAAGTTCCTTCGGCTAGTGATCCTCGCAATTTTGTTGTTCAGGT
Organism: Novius pumilus; assembly: GCA_020654155.1. Lineage (NCBI taxonomy): Eukaryota > Metazoa > Arthropoda > Insecta > Coleoptera > Coccinellidae > Novius > Novius pumilus. The sequence goes on from JAIFOV010000520.1 coordinate 22,658, forward strand.
GCGCCCAAAAACGTAGATTCTCGGCTGCTGCATGTCCAAAGTTGTTGTTAATGTCATCAAAGAAACCCATATCTGAATATAACACAATGATCAACAATTGCCGTATCTTTTAGAAGATAAATATTTCCGAACGTCTTTTTGGGTACTCGGCAAAAGGTGGAGATTATTCTTTAAAACACCACAGTGTTCATTCAACTCTATATTTCGGACTTCCCGTGCGGCCCTTCATCAGGATGCTACAACACGCAAAACAGTCAGAACCCTTTAAGCAAGAAACAGATAGAAAACATACAATGATAAGTGATGCTAATTGATGGCAAAAATGCCTGGTGAAAGTGACATGTACCACTTGTAAAATCAACGTACAGCATCGATAGGTCAAGAGACCACTAACCAGCATGCAGAAATTACTAACAATTCAAAGTATCGTAACCGAATCGTTAACGTATAAATGCGCACGGACAGCAGATGGAAAAGTGAGGTTAATTACATAGAAAACTGAAACAGACACAGAAGGACCACGAACCAAACAACTGTCAGGTGATGGACTCCCAACAACTACATCCCGGCCAGCACATCTATCAAGAGAAAGTAAATAATTATAAATGCTACTGAGGCCACTAATATCAGTTTTTGTTGATGTTATTTTTGTATTGATTGATGAAGCACATCTCCAAAAGGTTCTCTTATTAAACTTGGAACTACTACACAGAATCCTCGTATCATCAAAACCAAAATTATGCCCCAACGAGGATGCGTGACTTGCTAAAGCACATCTGTCAGGTGCAACCTAGCATCGCTCTTGTGTAAAGCCACTCTACGTTTGAGGCTTTGGGACGTCTGTCCTATGTACACCGATGGGCAATTCACACATGGTATGAGATAAACACAATCAGATCTCGTCATAAGGGGACGTCATCCTTAAGCGACGTAAACAAACGTCTCACCTGGAAAGGATTATATTTTGCAATCCTCTTGTTAGGAATGGCAGAGAAAATGTACTGCAACTTCATAGAAAGCCCGGAATGAAAGGCAGGGGAAACACACCTAACGGATTCATCCTCCATCCCAGCGTCAACCGCACCAATCCCTCCATCCGAACGACGAACCTCCGAAGAACCCTCCGTCCCAACACTCGTAAGCGCAACAACTCCAACTGCCGAAATATTGGTACTATATAACAACTTATTAAGAAAGGTAAGGGGTAACCATTTTCATTGAGTATCTTACGTAATCTCTTCTCTGCGTCAACAGGAAGTCTGGATGTGAAATGGCTCTCACCCTTTTTATCAACCCTGTCACAAGGTTGATCTTCGTCTTCCAATCATGACAGGAATTCCACTGTATGTACCGGCCAGACGCCGAATCCTTCTGGTACCAATCCAGCCTGATGACACCATCAACTGACCTAACCACTCGTGTCCAAAAGGAACACTACTGTTGGACTCTTCTTCCACGGTGAACTTGATATGTGGATCGAAAGAATTGAAAACATTCAGTACTTCAACAGTTCCTTCAAAGGGTATAGCTAAGATTAAATCATCAACGTACTGGAACAAAAGCGGAACGTCATAAGACAAAGAGGGAACTGACTTCTTCAAAGTGACGACATCACCACAGAGGCCAGAATCGGACTTAAATTGCTGCCCATAGGGCAGCAAAAGATTGGGAAAAATAGCGACCGTCATACTTAAAATAGTTCGAACTAAACAAGAACTTAATAATAGATATAAATTCTTCTCTGGGAATAGTCGTAACACCACTAATTAAATCCCACTCATCCGAAATTAAAGCACAAGACAGTTCACACGATATACTAGTGAATAAACTGACCGCGTCCAACGAAATTATCTTATAATCGCTCGGGATCCTCATGTTATTAACCTTTTGCTAAACTGAAAGAGTCAGCGACAGCGTACAGATAGTAGTCCGAAAAAGCAATAGACAAAATCCCAGCACAAAACTTACTCAACTCTACCGTAGGCGCACCAATGGTGGAAACTATTGGTCTTAGCGGGACCTCTTCCTTGTGGACCTTAGGTAATCCATATATTCTGGGAGGAACTGCTTTATATGTGGTGAGCAACTGTGCAGTCACATTATCAACATGACCACCATCCTTCAACTTTTTAACTAATTTGTTGTTAGAAGTTTGATACTTAGTCGTGGGTCTGATCCAAGTAACCTATATACTGTCGTATCCTCAAGAAGTGTGGACATTCTCTCCGAAGTTTTTGGGCGCACCTGAACAACAAAATTGCGAGGATCACTAGCCGAAGGAACTTCTTATTACGGTGTAGGAAATCGGGAGTCATGCCTCGACACATCGTGCAGAATGTTAAGTGTCTTACTAACTTGTTGACGGACAGTACTTTTGAGAACAGAAGGATCTTGAATCTTAACAACAGGGTATCGTGTAAAATTCTCAATTTAGAGATTTCCTTGACTATTAGGAAACTACATCATCTATCAGCCAGCTTAGAGAAAATTAGGTCACGGGTTTCCCCGCTTCTTCCGAATTTTATAATTGAAAGATTTTCCATTACACAAGATAAGGCTTTCAAGAAAACATTCAGAATGTGTAATAACCTTTTAGATAGAAAATTTAATAATTTGCGTGATAGACGGTTATCATTTTCGAGCACAAAGATTCGTGGTTTGTGAATTTAACGTCGCATACTTTTCCTCATGACGTCAAGTTGTTGCTTAGTTTGGGGCCAAAGTTTTCCATCACTCCTACACTGCCCAAAGATTTTACCATAAAAGCGTTGTTAGCGGATGTGGAATCCGTTGTGGGTATGGCTCCCACTGACAGTAGGGACTTGATTCGTGCCAAGTGCACAAATGCTATTACTAATTTCGTTCACAGCCATCACGATGATAATTTGTTGTTGCGCAATATTTTCTACAGGACTAGAGCTTTCCTCCGTTCCAATTCGGACATTGTCGTTGTTGGTTCTGACAAGGGAATGTAACGGTGGCTTTGTCTAGACAGATGTATTCGGAGAGAATGTCCACACTTCTTGAGGATACGACAGTATATAGGTTACTTGGATCAGACCCTACGACTAAGTATCAAACTTCTAACAACAAATTAGTTAAAAGTTGAAGGATGGTGGTCATGTTGATAATGTGACTGCACAGTTGCTCACCACATATAAAGCAGTTCCTCCCAGAATATATGGATTACCTAAGGTCCACAAGGAAGAGGTCCGCTAAGACCAATAGTTTCCACCATTGGTGCGCCTACGGTAGAGTTGAGTAAGTTTTGTGCTGGGATTTTGTCTATTGCTTTTCGGACTACCATTCGTACGCTGTCGCTGACTCTTTTCAGTTTAGCAAAAAGGTTAATAACATGAGGATCCCGAGCGATTATAAGATAATTTCGTTGGACGCGGTCAGTTTATTCACTAGTATATCGTGTGAACTGTCTTGTGCTTTAATTTCGGATGAGTGGGATTTAATTAGTGGTGTTACGACTATTCCCAGAGAAGAATTTATATCTATTATTAAGTTCTTGTTTAGTTCGAACTATTTTAAGTATGACGGTCGCTATTTTTCCCAATCTTTTGGTTGCCCTATGGGCAGCAATTTAAGTCCGATTCTGGCCTCTGTGGTGATGTCGTCACTTTTGAAGAAGTCAGTTCCTCTTTGTCTTATGACGTTCCGCTTTTGTTCCAGTACGTTGATGATTTAATCTTAGCTATACCCTTTGAAGGAACTGTTGAAGTACTGAATGTTTTCAATTCTTTCGATCCACATATCAAGTTCACCGTGGAAGAAGAGTCCAACAGTAGTGTTCCTTTTTGGACACGAGAGTGGTTAGGTCAGTTGATGGTGTCATCAGGCTGGATTGGTACCAGAAGGATTCGGCGTCTGGCCGGTACATACAGTGGAATTCCTGTCATGATTGGAAGACGAAGATCAACCTTGTGACAGGGTTGATAAAAGGGTGAGAGCCATTTCACATCCAGACTTCCTGTTGGACGCAGAGAAGAGATTACGTAAGATACTCAATGAAAATGGTTACCCTTACCTTTTCTTAATAAGTTGTTATATAGTACCAATATTTCGGCAGTTGGAGTTGGTGCGCTTACGAGTGTTGGGACGGAGGGTTCTTCGGAGGTTCGTCGTTCGGATGGAGGATTGGTGCGGTTGACGCTGGGATGGAGGATGAATCCGTTAGGTGTGTTTCCTGCCTTTCATTCCGGGGCTTTCTATGAAGTTGCAGTACATTTTCTCTGCCATTCCTAACAAGAGGATTGCAAAATATAATCCTTTCCAGGTGAGACGTTTGTTTACGTCGCTTAAGGATGACGTCCCCTTATGACGAGATCTGATTGTGTTTATCTCATACCATGTGTGAATTGCCCATCGGTGTACATAAGACAGACGTCCCAAAGCCTCAAACGTAGAGTGGCTTTACACAAGAGCGATGCTAGGTTGCACCCGGACAGATGTGCTTTAGCAAGTCACGCATCCTCGTTGGGGCATAATTTTGGTTTTGATGATACGAGGATTCTGTGTAGTAGTTCCAAGTTTAATAAGAGAACCTTTTTGGAGATGTGCTTCATCAATCAATACAAAATAACATCAACAAAAAACTGATATTAGTGGCCTCAGTAGCATTTATAATTATTTACTTTCTCTTGATAGATGTGCTGGCCGGGATGTAGTTGTTGGGGAGTCCATCACCTGACAGTTGTTTGGTTCGTGGTCCTTCTGTGTCTGTTTCAGTTTTCTATGTAATTAACCTCACTTTTCCATCTGCTGTCCGTGCGCATTTATACGTTAACGATTCGGTTACGATACTTTGAATTGTTAGTAATTTCTGCATGCTGGTTAGTGGTCTCTTGACCTATCGATGCTGTACGTTGATTTTACAAGTGGTACATGTCACTTTCACCAGGCATTTTTGCCATCAATTAGCATCACTTATCATTGTATGTTTTCTATCTGTTTCTTGCTTAAAGGGTTCTGACTGTTTTGCGTGTTGTAGCATCCTGATGAAGGGCCGCACGGGAAGTCCGAAATATAGAGTTGAATGAACACTGTGGTGTTTTAAAGAATAATCTCCACCTTTTGCCGAGTACCCAAAAAGACGTTCGGAAATATTTATCTTCTAAAAGATACGGCAATTGTTGATCATTGTGTTATATTCAGATATGGGTTTCTTTGATGACATTAACAACAACTTTGGACATGCAGCAGCCGAGAATCTACGTTTTTGGGCGCACCTGAACAACAAAATTGCGAGGATCACTAGCCGAAGGAACTTCTTATTACGGTGTAGGAAATCGGGAGTCATGCCTCGACACATCGTGCAGAATGTTAAGTGTCTTACTAACTTGTTGACGGACAGTACTTTTGAGAACAGAAGGATCTTGAATCTTAACAACAGGGTATCGTGTAAAATTCTCAATTTAGAGATTTCCTTGACTATTAGGAAACTACATCATCTATCGGCCAGCTTAGAAAATTAGGTCACGGGTTTCCCCGCTTCTTCCGAATTTTATAATTGAAAGATTTTCCATTACACAAGATAAGGCTTTCAAGAAAACATTCAGAATGTGTAATAACCTTTTAGATAGAAAATTTAATAATTTGCGTGATAGACGGTTATCATTTTTCGAGCACAAAGATTCGTGGTTTGTGAATTTAACGTCGCATACTTTTCCTCATGACGTCAAGTTGTTGCTTAGTTTGGGGCCAAAGTTTTCCATCACTCCTACACTGCCCAAAGATTTTACCATAAAAGCGTTGTTAGCGGATGTGGAATCCGTTGTGGGTATGGCTCCCACTGACAGTAGGGACTTGATTCGTGCCAAGTGCACAAATGCTATTACTAATTTCGTTCACAGCCATCACGATGATAATTTGTTGTTGCGCAATATTTTCTACAGGACTAGAGCTTTCCTCCGTTCCAATTCGGACATTGTCGTTGTTGGTTCTGACAAGGGAATGTAACGGTGGCTTTGTCTGAACAGATGTATTCGGAGAGAATGTCCACACTTCTTGAGGATACGACAGTATATAGGTTACTTGGATCAGACCCTACGACTAAGTATCAAACTTCTAACAACAAATTAGTTAAAAAGTTGAAGGATGGTGGTCATGTTGATAATGTGACTGCACAGTTGCTCACCACATATAAAGCAGTTCCTCCCAGAATATATGGATTACCTAAGGTCCACAAGGAAGAGGTCCCGCTAAGACCAATAGTTTCCACCATTGGTGCGCCTACAGTAGAGTTGAGTAAGTTTTGTGCTGGGATTTTGTCTATTGCTTTTTCGGACTACCATTCGTACGCTGTCGCTGACTCTTTTCAGTTTAGCAAAAGGTTAATAACATGAGGATCCCGAGCGATTATAAGATAATTTCGTTGGACGCGGTCAGTTTATTCACTAGTATATCGTGTGAACTGTCTTGTGCTTTAATTTCGGATGAGTGGGATTTAATTAGTGGTGTTACGACTATTCCCAGAGAAGAATTTATATCTATTATTAAGTTCTTGTTTAGTTCGAACTATTTTAAGTATGACGGTCGCTATTTTCCCAATCTTTTGGTTGCCCTATGGGCAGCAATTTAAGTCCGATTCTGGCCTCTGTGGTGATGTCGTCACTTTTGAAGAAGTCAGTTCCCTCTTTGTCTTATGACGTTCCGCTTTTGTTCCAGTACGTTGATGATTTAATCTTAGCTATACCCTTTGAAGGAACTGTTGAAGTACTGAATGTTTTCAATTCTTTCGATCCACATATCAAGTTCACCGTGGAAGAAGAGCCCAACAGTAGTGTTCCTTTTTGGACACGAGAGTGGTTAGGTCAGTTGATGGTGTCATCAGGCTGGATTGGTACCAGAAGGATTCGGCGTCTGGCCGGTACATACAGTGGAATTCCTGTCATGATTGGAAGACGAAGATCAACCTTGTGACAGGGTTGATAAAAGGGTGAGAGCCATTTCACATCCAGACTTCCTGTTGGACGCAGAGAAGAGATTACGTAAGATACTCAATGAAAATGGTTACCCTTACCTTTTCTTAATAAGTTGTTATATAGTACCAATATTTCGGCAGTTGGAGTTGTTGCGCTTACGAGTGTTGGGACGGAGGTTCTTCGGAGGTTCGTCGTTCGGATGGAGGATTGGTGCGGTTGACGCTGGGATGGAGGATGAATCCGTTAGGTGTGTTTCCCTGCCTTTCATTCCGGGGCTTTCTATGAAGTTGCAGTACATTTTCTCTGCCATTCCTAACAAGAGGATTGCAAAATATAATCCTTTCCAGGTGAGACGTTTGTTTACGTCGCTTAAGGATGACGTCCCCTTATGACGAGATCTGATTGTGTTTATCTCATACCATGTGTGAATTGCCCATCGGTGTACATAGGACAGACGTCCCAAAGCCTCAAACGTAGAGTGGCTTTACACAAGAGCGATGCTAGGTTGCACCCGGACAGATGTGCTTTAGCAAGTCACGCATCCTCGTTGGGGCATAATTTTGGTTTTGATGATACGAGGATTCTGTGTAGTAGTTCCAAGTTTAATAAGAGAACCTTTTTGGAGATGTGCTTCATCAATCAATACAAAAATAACATCAACAAAAAACTGATATTAGTGGCCTCAGTAGCATTTATAATTATTTACTTTCTCTTGATAGATGTGCTGGCCGGGATGTAGTTGTTGGGGAGTCCATCACCTGACAGTTGTTTGGTTCGTGGTCCTTCTGTGCCTGTTTCAGTTTTCTATGTAATTAACCTCACTTTTCCATCTGCTGTCCGTGCGCATTTATACGTTAACGATTCGGTTACGATACTTTGAATTGTTAGTAATTTCTGCATGCTGGTTAGTGGTCTCTTGACCTATCGATGCTGTACGTTGATTTTACAAGTGGTACATGTCACTTTCACCAGGCATTTTGCCATCAATTAGCATCACTTCCTGATATATATATATATATATATATATAAATATTAAAAACAATTCTCGACCGTGGAGAGACAATTGTGTAAAAACGTTCTCGGGTTTCGGTCTAGGAGTGAATGCAATGTATCAACTCATTTATTCTGAATCATTCCCGTATATTGCGTTACTGGTTAGCAACTTCATCGGCGGGTTGTAGCTACAATAAAATAACATAAATAATGGTCATCAATTAGAAGAACAATCATATCAGCTTACAATCAGAGTAGCAAACTTAATTTAGGTGACAGCATATAAAACGAAACTAGAGCAACGATATCTAGCGCAAGCGAAGAGAACGTAACTTACGCGAACAAATTGTTCGGAAACAACCAAACATCCTTCGCGTTCGAGCGTTCGTGCACAAGTGCGACGATGAACCAAGAAGGAGAAAACCCAAAAAACAATAAACAAATCGACGCGTCAACAATATTTTCATCGCCTCGGCAGAATGAACGGTCAAGAGAAATTTAATATTCCGCAATAAATCGAACTCAATTGATCTACATCAGATCTCGAATTAATCGTATTCGGTGTTAAGTTTATATGAACCATTTCCAGGAATGTTCTCTTCTTCAGATTCTTCTCTCTTTCGAGTATTTTCGCATTTTCAAAGTCGAACGGATGGTCATTATCCTGCATATGACAAGACAAAACACACGATCTCTTTCCTATTTTTGCATCACTCTTATGCTGTGTTATCCGTTGTTTCAGCGTTTGCTTTGTCTGGCCGATGTACACACCTTCGCATCCACCACACTTGATCTTGTATACGACATTTGAATTTAGCAAGGTAGGGTTCTGTCTTTGGTTTTTGTGAATAGATTTCGCAATGTCAAACTGTTGTATCTCGCAATTTTTACGTTTTTACCTCCATATGTATTTGTTTTACGACCTTATCTGTTAAACCACGAATGAAGGGTAACTTTTATAGGTGAATGCTTCAGGTTCACTATCAACTTGCCCATCAAAATAACCTGTATTATACAACAACTTTTGCAACGTTCTCTTTGGATAGCCATTATTCAAGAATAGTGTAAAAATTTTCTTCAAATTATCTTCAACGAATGAGTCGTCAGAAATATGCTTCACTCTGTTTCTTAATGCAAGCACAGTATTAAACTTTTGACTTTTTGGGTGGTTAGAAAAATAATTTATGTATCTTCCAGAAGCTGAAGGCTTTTGATACCAATTTAATATAACACTGTTGTCCTCTTTTCTCATTAACAAGGTGTCCAAGAATGGAACACTCATATTTGTTTCTTTTTCCATCGTGAATTGAATCCTAGGATGTATGGAATTGAACACTCGAAGTAGATTCTCATGTTCACTCTTCGGAATGGCAAGAATCAAGTCGTCGACAAATTTATAAATGAATGGCAAACTGAAAGTAAGTTTACGCAATGCAACATCAAGGATGTGGTCCATTACAAGCTGCGCTAAAATGGGACTAATCGGTGATCCCATGGGTGTACCAAATATTTGTTTGTATATGTTACCATTGAAAGTGAAATAACAGTTGCGACAGACAAACATCACTAATTCTGGTCTGCAATACGGATTTAGGAGGGGGAAGTCCACGGTTTCAGCGGTTAGGAGGGTGTTGAGGGAGGTGGCGGACACGAGGGAGGAGTGGTGTGCCTTAGTCGCCTTGGACGTAAAAAATGCGTTCAATATGGCTGACTGGGGAATCATTTTGGAAAGGGTGGAGGGGCTGAGTTTGGAGCCGGGCATAGCGGGAGTTTTAAGATCCTACCTGAAAGAAAGGAGGATAAGGATCGGTGACGGCCGGACGTACCGTTGTACAATGGGGTTCCGCAGGGTTCGGTCTTAGGGCCGACCCTGTGGAACCTGTTGTATAACGGTGTTCTGGAGGTGGGGTACCTGAGAGGGCGGTGCCCGTAGCGTACGCGGACGACCTTATATTGGTCGTCCGAGCGAGGACACAGGAGGAATTGAGGACCTGGGTGGAGGAAATCTGTTGCTGGTGAGGGGATGGATGGAGGCAAACTTTTGGAGTTAGCAATGGAGAAGACGGAGATTGTGGTGGTGAAGGGAAGGGGTAGGAACCGGGATATAACCGTGAACATCGAAGAAAGGGTGGTTGGGACGGTGAGGAGGTAAAGTACTTGGGAGTCATGCTGGATAGGAGGCTGTCGTTTGCCCGCCATATCCAATATGCGGTTGAGAGGGCGGCTGCCAGGGTGGGTGTGTTGGGGAGGCTGATGCCTAACATTGGGGGCCCGGGTTACGGGAAAAAGAGGATCCTGTGCGGGGTCGTGCACAGCACGTTGCTCTATGCGGCCCCGGCATGGAGGGAGGCTCTGAGGGTCGAGAGGAACAAAGGGAGGATGGCGCAGGCGCAGAGGACGGCTCTGTTACGGGTGATATCCGGATACAGGACTGTTTCTGCGACTGCTGCGCAGGTCATTTCCGCGATGCCACCGGTGGATCTTCTCGTGTCCGAGAGAACTTTTCTTTTTTATGTGGGTTTTGGGCATGATGCGCGAGTGAGGAGAGGGGCTAGGGAGAGGCTCATGAGGCAGTGGTGGGAAAGATGGGAGGGCCAGGCGTCTTGGACGAGGAGGCTGATTGGGGATCTGCGTGGGTGGTGTGACTGCCCTTATAGGGTGGTCAACTACTATCTCACGCAGTTCCTCACGGGGCATGGATCGTTTGGGAGTTACACCTTCAGAATAGGGAAGACCCCAAGCGATCACTGAAGGGTCTGTGAGGTGATGGAGGACCCCGAGCATGTGTTTTATGCATGCAAGAGATGGGACGGGGAGAGAAAAGGGACTTTGGAGAGGATGGGTGGCGAGGGTCTGCCGGGGTGGAGGAAATAATACCGTATATGATGAGGGTAAGCGGGAATGGCGGATTATGCAGAATTATATATGCGGAGTGATGGAGCGAAAGGAACGGGAGGACAGGGAGTGGGAGAGGTCGCACAGAGGGGAACAGGGGGCCGGTGAGGATGAGGAGGTGGGAGTGGGACAATAGGAGAAGGGCGCGAGAGCGGGGGATGATGTAATGGGCCTCAGGCCTGGCCAACCCCCACTCAAGAAAGCGCATCTGGTCCTCTCTGACAAAACACGAACATCTATGTTTTGGAAGGGAGGGCCACGTAGGGTTTTAGTGGGTAAACCTGGTTGACGGGTGTGCCCTGCGCCCATTCAGGAGTAATATCCTGGATGGGGGTGGGGGATGGTCGTCTTCAGAAGTCCCACACTTCCCAGATGAGACTAAATTCCCGGGAGTTAATGCGTAACGCATTTCCCTACGTAAAAAAAAAAAAAAAAAGGTTAGGTTAGGTTAGGTTAGGTTCCCCCACAATGTGGTCTTTCGCCTTGTCGTGGCGTGGGGGCTTAAGTAACCGCGACGATTCTTGAGGCTGTACCGACGGGTCTAACCTTGTCGGGGAGGCTCAAGAGGAGCGGTGAAAACTAAGATTGACCACCTGCGGCCCGAGGTACATTCCCGACCTCGGTTTGCAGTCCTTTACCCTTTCCTTTCCCAAAACTCTGGGGTCCTGCTGCGCAAGCGGCGGGATACGGGGATCGCCGAACCCGAGTTACCCTTATCGGACCTGGATTGCGCAATTGCCTTCGGGCTGTAGTGTGATCCTTGTATATACCGTGGAGTACGGTAATGTCTCTGCTCCATGGGGGGCTGGGCTTAATCGCCTGGCCTGCAGAGGAGATAACCTCTATAAAAACCCCGAATCCCAAGCTGTTGGTTGGCGGCGACGGGATGCATGGCAGTTGGGCGGTACTGTCGTTAGTCTAACCTAACCACGGGCACCTGGCGCACCCGTGGGACATTAAATGCCTTCCCCCCGGTATGGGCGCACTGCTGGGGGGTGACGTATTTTCGACCCATATCGTGGGAACTATATGGATCCGAAATTTTTTAGTGTTTGTGACGTCCGGAAGGAGGAGGAGACGACGCGGTCTGCGTCAAGAGAGGGGTCGGAGATCATCTTGTTAGATGACTCGGCCGTCAGGGAGGCTGATGACGCTGGGAGTGACTCGGTATTCGAGGTGTCGGCGACGGTGGCTGGCAGATCGAGTACCGTGACGGTTGGTGGGGCGCGGGGTACGGCTATTCCACGGTCGAATTCCTGGGGGGATCAACCCATGAAGCGGAAGCGGGAAAGTTTGGGGCCTCAAAAGGAGGTCTATAAAAAGAGGATTAGTCTCGAGGCCAGTGAGGTGTTAGAGGCGGTGGAGGCCGTCACCAAGCTGGTGGCGGAGCTAGAAAAAAAGGTCGATAAGGAGAAGAACACCCATCGGGATATTAAATCCATCAGGGATAGGCTGGTTAAAAGCATTGCCCCATTCAAAAGGCACAGCGTCATGCGATGGTTCGACGAACACAAGTACGAGCAGGTCGATAAGCTAATGATTGATAGCGAGACACAGACGACGAAGACGATGGTCTCGATAGGGACGCAGACGACTGGGGATGGGGTGGTCGATGAGATCACTCCATTCCAGGATGAAGAAGAATGGTGTGATCTCATTGACAGGGAGTGGGAGGAACACCTCGATCGAATATCGCCTATCGATTCGTTTCTTTCGTGTTGATTTCTTCCTACCGTGGACTAATGCACGGCATCGGTTGCATATTATCTTCAAGCGGTGTTTGTTCTGCGTGATTTCGTCGCGTAACCAGTTTATTATCTTCGGGCGGTCGATTGTCGTGCCGTGTATCGTGTTAATTTTCGAACGTATTGATAACTTTAATTCAAATCGATTTTGTTTGTAACGTCACAGAATGACGCCGAGTATATTGAGTAATCAAATGGAACTTGGCAAGCGCCTTTCCAATTTCATTGCAAATTCGGTGGATAAGGTTGGAACAGAGAAGCGAACACAATCTCATTTTCTTCGCGACTGGAACTTTTGGAATCTTACTGGTCAAAATATTCGGACCAATATCTGAAGCTTCTTGATTACCAACAAACTGACGAAATCGCTGAATATTTGAAGTCGGAGGTTTTGTGGAGACTGAGTTGATTTATATTGAGGCTAAATCCACATTGTTACATCTAAAAATGAACTTAATACAGACGCCTTCTTCTTGAGTAACCAAGTTACTGAGCATCCATCAACTATGTCAAAGGTACGTTTAACACTTCCAAATCTTGCAATACCAACATTTACTGGAAAACAAGCAGATTGGGAATCGTTTCATAATCGTTTTACCGCCTTTATAGATTCTAACCCTACAATGTCAGAAATTGATAAGCTTCAATATTTGCTAAACTCTGTGCAGGGTGACGCGGCACAGAGATTGAAGGGTATTCAATAGTGGATTCAAATTTCTCGGTAGCAATGGAGAAATTGAAACGTCGGTATGATAATCGATCCATCCGTCTTTTCACACATTTTGAAGCTTTAATCGATCTTCACTCGGTACGCACACGCAACTTTCGCGATTTAGCAAGTCTAATTGACAAAGCTGAAGAATCAGTTCAAGGTTTGCGAGATTTGAATTGTTTTAATGATATTGATTGTCATTTTGTTATTCATTGCATGTTAAGAAAATTTGATGCCTCTACCAAAGAAGCCTGGAATTTGTCGCGTCAACAGACAACAGAATTTCCAACTTATTCGGCTTTGGTTAGTTTTCTAGAACATAGGTTACAGTCCTTGGAACAGGCACAATCTAACATGGTAACTGAAACTAAAAACCTTCGTAAAACCGACGCCGTTTCAGCAAATACGTCTAGTACCTCCAAACAAACTTCGGTAAGTGGATCTTGTCCACTGTGTCAGTCTAAACATTCACTAAATTTCTGTTCATCTTTTGAGAAATTTACCCATCCTCAACGATTCGCATTTTGCAAGGATAATAAACTGTGTCTGAATTGTTTTGGTAAATCTCATTATTTAGTTAATTGTAATTCATTGAAAAGATGTTTGATTTGTAAACAGAAGCATCACACTAAGCTTCACAGTCCTCGCTCTTCGTTGAACTTAGCTGCACCAAAGTTCACTCCATCGTCAGAAACAGTAAAACAAAATTCTCCTTCCGATTCTGACGCATTAACAAGTGCAAACACTGTTACCATTGGTCGAATAATTTTGCTAGCCACTGCAGAGGTTTCTGTTGGGAATCAAAGGGTGACTCGTATCGCGTCCGAGCTCTGGTGGATCCCGCAGCGGAAAAGTCGTTCATTTCGGAACGTCTGGTAGACTTATTGTCTTTGCCTAGGCATTCAGCTGGTGTATCTATTATTGGTGTTGGCGCAAAGAAAAACTTATCTGCCAGACACCAAACTACTTTCCTAATCAGTTCCAAAGATTTATCTCAATCTTTAGAGGTCAATGCCTTAATTCTTTCGCAACTTACTCGCATAATGCCTATTCGAGATCTGCCTGAATTGAATTTTTCGCATCTCGAAGGTATTGACCTGGCAGACCCAATGTTTCGACAGTCCAGAAAAATTGATCTCATCCTTGGAGCAGATGTTTATCCTCAAATTATTTTAGAAGGGTTGATCCGTGGACCAGTGGGAACTCCAGTAGCTCAAAATTCTATTTTCGGTTGGATTTTGACTGGATTGGTCGGTCATTCTCATAGTTCTCTTACTACTACCAACATTTTTCATACTTCAGTCAAACCATTATTATCCGATTTGGTTGCCAAGTTCTGGCAAATCGAAGAATTACCCGCGCCCACATCCTTGACACCCGAAGAACAATACTGTCAAGAATACTATTCTCAGACAGTTACCCGTACTCCGAACGGTTGTTTCGTCGTTCGTCTTCCATTTCGTTTTCAGAAAAATATTTCAGATATTCGAGAAATAGCAGCAAGTTCTTTTCTGCCATCTGAAAAACGCAGACAGAAAAGTTCTATTTTCATACTTCATATAGTGAGTTCATGGAGACGTATATCAAGTTAGACCACATGCGTTTAGCAACGCCTTTGGAATCGGGTACAGCTCGGTATCATATTCCTCATCATGCGGTATTTAAAAGCGATAGTACAAAAATTAGAGTGGTTTTCAATGCCTCTCAACGGGGTAGTAATAGTTTGTCTCTTAATGATTTGTTATTACCTGGTCCTAAACTTCAACAGGACATTACGGGTATATTGACTAGGTGGAGATTTTTCAAATTTGTTTTCATTGCGGATATCGTCAAAATGTTTCGGCAGATTCTGATTCACCCGGACGATAGATGCTGGCAACATATCTTATGGAGGTCGAAATCTTCTGACCCTATCCAGGACTATCAAGCCCAAACTGTCACTTATGGAATGAAATCTTCTCCCTTTCTAGCAATTCAAACCCTGTTGCAATTGGCCGCTGACGGCAGTGGGACTTTTCCCTTGGGTGCACAAGTGTTGCAATGTCAAACTTATGTCGATGATATTTTTGCGGGTGCTGATTGTGTTTCTAACGCTTTGAAAGTTAAACGTCAGATCATTGACCTACTCGATTCAGCACAAATGGAACTCGGTGAATGGTCGTCCAATTCGATAGATTTGGTTTCCGGTAGTGATAACTCAACTGATAGATCAGTGAAATTCGATTCGAATGAAGTTGTTTCTGCATTAGGAATTAAGTGGATGCCAGAATCCGATTTATTCATTTTCGTTTCCTCGATACCGCCGGTAAAATTAAAGTATTCGAAAAGATTATTCCTTTCTGAGACGGCTCAACTATTTGATCCTCTTGGTTGGTTAGCTCCGGTTATCGTCATTGCAAAAATTCTTATTCAAGATCTTTGGTTGACTAGTTTAGATTGGGATTCAACCCTACCTGACGACTTACTTAGTCGATGGTTGAATTTTCGGTCTTCTTTGGATTCTGTTGGTAAAATCAAAATTCCTCGATGGACAGGGACTCTTAGCTTCGAGTCCTGGGAATTGCATGGATTTTCAGATGCATCGAAACGTGCATTTTCTGCTGTTGTCTATGCTCTTGTTCCTCGTAGAGCTTCTACTCTTTTGATGGCCAAAACCAAAATAGCCCCTGTCAAAGTACAAACAATTCCTCGTCTTGAATTGTGTGGTATGGTGTTGTTGGCTTGACTTACATCACATCTTCTGAAAAATCTTTCGCAAGCGCCATCAAAGATCTATTTTTGGACGGATTCTAATATCGTTCTCGACTAGTTGAACAGACGCCCTTCCAGATGGACGACATTTGTAGCCAATAGGGTTAGCGAAGTGAAGACTCTTTTTCCGGATATAGAATATGGACATCTTCCATCAGGAGATAACCCAGCTGACGTGGCATCCAGAGGACTAGTCCCTGATCAACTTGCTTCTTTCAATTTATGGTGGAACGGACCACGATGGCTACTTCACGAAGAAAACTGGCCAATTTCGAGATGCCCTCAGCCCATAGATGAAGTTCCGGAGACAATTACCGCGACTACAACAATGGTGGAAGAAAACCGTTCAGTGCTCGATCATTTGAAGAAATTCTCATCTCTTACAAAGATTCTGAGGATTCTATCGTTTTGTTATAGTTGGAAATGTAATGCAGGACAACCTAAACATTTGCGAAATTTCGACACTTTGACAGCCGCAGAATATAAATTAGCTCGCATTGGCCTCTTTAGAGCTATTCAGTTGTATCATTATTCAAATGAAATACGTTGTCTTCACAATAATCATCCCATTTCGACTAAAAGTCAACTATTTAGACTCGTACCTTTTATCGACAGCGATGGTCTACTGAGAGTGGCAGGTCGCTTGCAAAATACTTTCCTACCATTCGATGAAAAACATCCGTTAATTTTACCCGGATCTTCGATATTCACCCGTCGTCTAATCGAAGATGTACATCAAATTACTTTGCATGGTGGTGTACAATTGATGAACAGCTATCTAACAAGATCATTTTGGATTACCCAAGGATTACGTACTATTCAGAGAGTTTATCGTCAATGCGTAACCTGCATACGCTACGCTTCGCGAACTGGTGTACAACAAACTGCCCCATTGCCAGTGTATCGAGTGACTCCTTCTCGACCTTTCGCTCATACTGGACTGGATTATGCGGGTCCATTTACGCTACGTGCTTCGAAGCTCCGAGGATCCACTTACACCAAAGGATACATTGCCATATTCGTCTGTATGGTGATCCGTGCAGTTCACATTGAAGTGGTTTGTGACCTGACAACCAACGCTTTCCTGAACGCTTATTCTCGGTTTACTGCTAGACGTGGATCGTGTCAGAATATTTATTCGGACAATAGCACCACCTTTAGAGGCGCATCAGAAGAAATACACAAATTGTTCGTTAGATCATCCAAATGGTCAACGTAAGTTGGTGCTGTTCTAGCTTCTCAGGGAACGAAATGGAACTTTATTCCACCTCGAGCTCCTCACTTTGGAGGATTATGGGAGGCAGCGGTTTGAAGCTTCAAATTCCATTTCCGAAGAGTTGTGGGCGATACAGTTCTTAGTTTCGAAGAAATGTGTACTCTTGCCGTCAAAATTGAAGCCTGTTTGAATTCTAGACCGTTGTGTAGAATAAGCTCATCTGGAACTGACGAAGTAGCTTTAACCCCCGGCCATTTCCTTACCGGTACTGCTTTGCTGGCACCCCCAGAGCGGATCGCAGACGCGGATCTGGACGATCAGCCAAAAACTTTTCGAACTCGTTGGCGAATGGTCGACCACATGAGAAACTCGTTTTGGCATCGTTGGCGGAAAGAAATATTGAGCCAATATCAGCAACGAAACAAGTGGCGACGAACTACTCTTAACTTTGACGTAGGGGATGTCGTTATCATGACCGATGACATTACTCCTCCGACTCATTGGCCGCTCGGTCGAGTTATTGAAATGCATCCAGGAAAAGATGGGTTGGTCCGCGTCGTTACAATAGAAACCTCGAAGTCTACCTTTATTCGATCGATAACTAAACTGATAAAGCAGCCCCAGGATGTGGACATCGAAGATATAGCGAAACTTGAGCATGATAGAGAAAATAAACCGTAGTGTTTTTGTTTGTCAACTTTGATTTTTTTTTGTATCATTTCTAACATTCGTTACCATTTGACTAATTTTTTTTATTGTTTTTTTTTTCTTTTGTCATTTTTTCTGATATAAGAAATAACTATGTACGAATTGGTAAATGATTATTCTTTGTATATTATTTGCATATTATTTCAAATTTTGTAACGCTGAGCATACCAGTATCGCACTGCAGCTGAATTGTAATAATTGTTTCTTTTTACATTTGTTTTTCGTCTATGACTTCGTTTTATTGCTGCCGAAGCAGCAAGGCGGGCGGTATGTTCAGATGGACCATGTGTTCCTGCGTGTTGTGCGCTCCACGCACCTCCGGTGGAGGGTGCGTGGTGCGCATGGCCGTTGCGAGAGGAACGCGGAATTGTAGATGAAGTTTTGGAGAGTAGATACATACACGTGGGTGAGTAAATTTGTATGAACTTATCATTTCGTTTCATTTTGGTTTTGCATCAGTAAAAAAAAATACCATACTATATCCGAAACCGTCTTTTCGTTAGTAGTTGCTCCAGTTCAATACCCTGACCGGTTAGGGTTACCTATTGTTTTCGTTCATTTACTACCCACAACAGGGTGAACTGTCAACAGTGAGGTTTTAAAAATATTCTAAATTCGTGGATAATTAATTCGTGGATTTTTTTAATTAAATAAATTTATTAAAAAATTAATTTATCAACAAAAAATACGGTTTCCTGCCTATTAATTGTGGGGATTTGAAAATATTTTTAATTCGTGGATAATAAATTCGTGGATTTTTATTTATTTAATAAATTTATTAAAAATTTAATTTATTACCAAAAAAATACGGTTTCCTGCCTATAAAGTGTGGGGATTTAAGTATATTCTTAATTCGTGGATAATTGATTCGTGGATAATTAATTCGTGGATTTTTATTTATTCAATAAATTCATTAAAAATTTAATTTATTAACAGAAAATACGGTTTCCTGACTATAAAGTGTGAGGATTTAAAAATATTTTTAATTCGTGGATAATTAATTCGTGGATAATTAATTCGTGGATTTTCATTTATTTAATAAATTTATTTGAAATTTATTTTATTAACAAGAAAATACGGTTTCCTGACTATAAAGTGTGAGGATTTGAAAATATTTTTGATTCGTGGATAATTAATTCGTGGATAATTAATTCGTGGATTTTTTTTATTTAATAAATTTATTAAGAATTCAATTTATCAACAAAAAAAAACGGTTTCCTGCCTATTAATTGTGGGGATTTGAAAATATTTTTAATTCGTGAATAATAAATTCGTGGATTTTTATTTATTTAATAAATTTATTAAAAATTTAATTTATTACCAAAAAAATACGGTTTCCTGCCTATAAAGTGTGGGGATTTAAAAGTATTTTTAATTCGTGGATAATTAATTCGTGGATGATTAATTCGTGGATTTTTATTTATTTAATAAATTTATTAAAAATTTAATTTAATAACAAAAAAATACGGTTTCCTGCCTATGAAGTGTGGGGATTTAAAAATAGTTTTAATTCGTGGATAATTAATTCGTGGATTTTTATTTATTTAATAAATTTATTAAAAATTTAATTTATTACCAAAAAAATACGGTTTCCTGCCTATAAAGTGTGGGGATTTAAAAATATTTTTAATTCGTGGATAATTGATTCGTGGAAAATTAATTCGTGGATTTTTATTTATTCAATAAATTCATTAAAAATTTAATTTAATAACAAAAAATACGGTTTCCTGACTATAAAGTGTGAGGATTTAAAAATATTTTTAATTCGTGGATAATTAATTCGTGGATAATTAATTCGTGGATTTTCATTTATTTAATAAATTTATTTGAAATTTATTTTATTAACAAGAAAATACGGTTTCCTGACTATAAAGTGTAAGTATTTGAAAATATTTTTAATTCGTGGATAATCAATTCGTGGATTTTTATTCATTCAATAAAGTTATTGAAAATTTAATTTATTAACAAAAAAAAAAAGGTTCCTGAATAAAACGTTTGGGGATTTAAAAATATTTTTAATTAATTCGTGGATTTATATTTATTTAATAAATTTATTAAAAATTTAATTTATCAACAAAAAAATACGGTTTCCTGCCTATAAAGTGTGGGGATTTAAAAATAGTTTTAATTCGTGGATAATTATCTCGTGGATAATCAATTCGTGGATTTTTATTCATTCAATAAAGTTATTGAAAATTTAGTTTATTAACAAAAAAAAAAAGTTTCCTGCCTATAAAGTGTGGGGATTTAAGAATATTTTCAATTCGTGGATAATTAATTCGTGGATTTTTATTTATTTAATAAATTTATTAAAAATTTAATTTATTAACAGAAAAATACGGTTTCCTGCCTATAAAGTGTGGGGATTCAGAAATATTTTTGATTCGTGAATAATTAATCCGTGGATTTTTATTTATTTAATAAATTTATTGAAAATTTAATTTATTAACAAAAAAATACGGTTTCCTGCCTATAAAGTGTGGAGACTTAGAAATATTTTTGATTCGTGGATAATTAATCCGTGGATTTTTATTTATTTAATAAATTTATTGAAAATTTAATTTATTAACAAATAATACGGTTTCCTGCCTATAAAGTGTGGGGATTTGAAAATATTTTCAATTCGTGGATAATTAATTCGTGGATTTTTATTTATTTAATAAATTTATTAAAAATTTAATTCATTAACAAAAAAATACGGTTTCCTGCCTATAAAGTGTGGGGATTTAGAAATATTTTTGATTCGTGGATAAATAATCCGTGGATTTTTATTTATTTAATAAATTTATTGAAAATTCAATTTATTAACAAAAAAATACGGTTTCCTGCCTATAAAGTGTGGGGATGTAAAAATATTTTCAATTCGTGGATAATTGATTCCTGGATTCTTATTTATTTAATAAATTCATTAAAAATTTAATTCATTAACAAAAAAATACGGTTTCCTGCCTCTAAAGTGTGGGGATTCAGAAATAAATTTAATTCGTGGATAATTCATCCGTGCATTTTTATTTATTTAATAAATTTATTAAAAATTTAATTAATTTACGAAAAAATACGGTTTCCTTCCTATAAAGTTTGGGGTTTTAAAAATATTCTCAATTCGTGGATAATTAATTCGTCGATTTTTTTTATCTAATAAATTTATTAAAAATTCAATTTATCAACAAAAAAATACGGTTTCCTTCCTATTAATTGTGGGGATTTGAAAATATTTTTAATTCGTGGATAATAAATTCGTGGATTTTTATTTATTCAATAAATTGATTAAAAATTTAATTTATTACCAAAAAAATACGGTTTCCTGCCTATAAAGTGTGGGGATTTAAAAATATTTTTAATTCGTGGATAATTGATTCGTGGATAATTAATTCGTGGATTTTTATTTATTCAATAAATTCATCGAAAATTTAATTTATTAACAAAAAAATACGGTTTCCTGACTATAAAGTGTGAGGATTTAAAAATATCTTTAATTCGTGGATAATTAATTCGTGGATTTCCATTTATTCAATAAATTTATTTAAAATTTAATTTATCAACAAAAAAATACGGTTTCCTGAATATAAAGTGTGAGGATTTAAGAATATTTTTAATTCGTGGATAATTAATTCGTGGATTTTTTTTATTTAATAGATTTATTAGAAATCTGATTTATTACAAAAAAAATACGGTTTCCTGCCTATAAAGTGTGGGGATTTAGAAATATTTTTGATTCGTGGATAATTAATCCGTGGATTTTTATTTATTTGATAAATTTATTGAAAATTTAATTTATTAACAGAAAAAAAAAGGTTCCTGAATAAAGAGTTTGGGGATTTAAAAATATTTTTAGTTCGTGATTAATTAATTCGTGGATTTATATTTATTTAATAAATTTATTAAAAATTTAATTTATTAACAAAAAATACGGTTTCCCGCCTCTAAAGTGTGGGGATTTAGAAATAAATTTAATTCGTGGATAATTAATCCGTGGATTTTTATCTATTTAATAAATTTATTAAAAATTTAATTAATTTACGAAAAAATACGGTTTCCTTCCTATAAAGTGTGGGGTTTAAAAAATATTCTCAATTCGTGGATAATTAATTCGTCGATTTTTTTTATTTAATAAATTTATTAAAAATTTAATTTATCAACAAAAAAATACGGTTTCCTGCCTATTAATTGTGGGGATTTGAAAATATTTTTAATTCGTGGATAATAAATTCGTGGATTTTTATTTATTTAATAAATTTATTAAAAATTTGATTTATTACAAAAAAAATACGGTTTCCTGCCTATAAAGTGTGAGGATTTAAAAATATTTTCAATTCGTGGATAATTAATTCGTGGATAATTAATTCGTGGATTTCCATTTATTCAATAAATTTATTTAGAATTCAATTTATCAACAAAAAAATACGGTTTCCTGACTATAAAGTGTGAGGATTTAAAAATATTTTTAATTCGTGGATAATTAATTCGTGGATTTTTTTTATTCAATAAATTTATCAAAAATTCAATTTATCAACAAAAAAAAACGGTTTTCTGCCTATTAATTGTGGGGATTTGAAAATATTTTTAATTCGTGGATAATAAATTCGTGGATTTTTATTTATTTAATAAATTTATTAAAAATTTAATTTATTAACAAAAAAATACGGTTTCCTGCCTATAAAGTGTGGGGATTTAAAAATAGTTTTAATTCGTGGATAATTATCTCGTGGATAATCAATTCGTGGATTTTTATTCATTCAATAAAGTTATTAAAAATTTAATTTATTGACAAAAAAAAAAGTTTCCTGCCCATAAAGTGTGGGGATTTAAAAATATTTTCAATTCGTGGATAATTAATTCGTGGATTTTCATTTATTTAATAAATTTATTAAAAATTTAATTTATTAACAGAAAAATACGGTTTCCTGCCTATAAAGTGTGGGGATTTAGAAAAAATTTTGATTCGTGAATAATTAATCCGTGGATTTTTATTTATTTAATAAATTTATTGAAAATTTAATTTATTAACAAAAAAATACGGTTTCCTGCTTTATAAAGTGTGGGGATTAAGAAATATTTTTGATTCGTGGATAATTAATCCGTGGATTTTTATTTATTCAATAAATATATTGAAAATTTAATTTATTAACAAAAAATACGGTTTCCTGCCTATAAAGTGTGGGGATTTAAAAATATTTTCAATTCGTGGATAATTAATTCGTGGATTTTTATTTATTCAATAAATTCATTAAAAATTTAATTTATTCACAAAAAAATACGGTTTCCTGCCTTAAAGTGTGGGGATTTAGAAATATTTTTGATTCGTGGATAATTAATTCGTGGATTTTTATTTATTTAATAAATTTATTGAAAATTTAATTTATTAACAGAAAAATACGGTTTCCTGCCTCTAAAGTGTGGGGATTTAGAAATAAATTCAATTCGTGGATAATTCATCCGTGGATTTTTATTTATTTAATAAATTTATTAAAAATTTAATTAATTTACGGAAAAATACGGTTTCCTCCCTATAAAGTGTGGGGTTTTAAAAATATTCTCAATTCGTGGATAATTAATTCGTCGATTTTTTTTATGTAATAAATTTATTAAAAATTTAATTTATCAACAAAAAAATACGGTTTCCTGCCTATTAAGTGTGGGGATTTGAAAATATTTTTAATTCGTGGATAATAAATTCGTGGATTTTTGTTTATTTAATAAATTTATTGAAAATTAAATTTATCACCAGAAAAAAAACGGTTTCCTGCCTATAAAGTGTGGGGATTTAAAAATATTTTTAATTCCTGGATAATTGATTCGTGGATAATTAATTCGTGGATTTTTATTTATTCAATAAATTCATTGAAAATTTAATTTATTAACAAAAAAATACGGTTTCCTGACTATAAAGTGTGAGGATTTAAAAATATTTTTAATTCGTGGATAATTAATTCGTGGATTTCAATTTATTCAATAAATTTATTCAAAATTTAATTAATTAACAAAAAAATACGGTTTCCTGACTATAAAGTGTAAGGATTTAAAAATATTTTAAATTCGTGGATAATTAATTCGTGGATTTTTTTTATTTAATAAATTTATCAAAAATTTAATTTATCAACAAAAAAAAACGGTTTCCTGCCTATTAATTGTGGGGATTTGAAAATATTTTTAATTCGTGGATAATAAATTCGTGGATTTTTATTTATTTAATAAATTTATTAAAAATTCAATTCATTACCAAAAAAAACGGTTTCCTGCCTATAAAGTGTGGGGATTTAAAAATATTTTTTATTCGTGGATAATTGATTCGTGGATAATTAATTCGTGGATTTTTATTTATTCAATGAATTTATTAAAAAGCAAATTTATTAACAGAAAAATACGGTTTCCTGCCTATAAAGAGTGGGGATTTAAAAATATTTTCCATTCGTGGATAATTAATTCGTGAATTTTCATTCATTCAATAAATTTATTGAAGATTTAATTTATTAACAAAAAAATATGGTTTCCTGCCTATAAAATGTGGGGATTCAAAAATATTTTCAATTCCTGGATAATTAATTCGTGGATTTTTATTTATTCAATAAATTTATTAAAAATTTAATTTATTAACAAAAAAATACGGCTTGCTGCCTATAAAGTGTGGGGATTTAAAAATATTCTTAATTCGTGGAAAATTAATTCGTGGATTTTCATTTATTCAATAGATTTATTGAACATTTAATTTATTAACAAAAAAATACGGTTTCCTGCCTATAAAGTGTGGGGATTTAAGAATATTTTTAATTCGTGGATAATTAATTCGTGGATTTTTATTTATTTAATAAATTTATTAAAAATTCAATCAATTAACGAAAAAATACGGTTTCCTTCCTATAAAGTGTGAAGTTTTAAAAATATTCTCAATTCGTGGATGATTAATTCGTGGATTTTTATTTATTCAACAAATTCATTGAAAATTTAATTCATTAACAAAAAAATACGGTTCCCTGCCTATAAATTGTGGGGATTTAAAAATATTTTTAATTCGTGGATAATTAATCCGTGGATTTTTATTTATTCAATAAATATATTGAAAATTCAATTTATTAACAAAAAATACGGTTTCCTGCCTATAAAGTGTGGGGATTTAAAAATATTTTTAGTTCGTGATTAATTAATTCGTGGATTTATATTTATTTAATAAATTTATCAAAAATTTAATTTATCAACAAAAAAATACGGTTTCCTGCCTATAAAATGTGGGGATTCAAAAATATTTTCAATTCATGAAAAATTAATTCGTGGATTTTCATTTATGCAATAAATTCATTGAAAATCTAATTTATTAACGAAAAAATACGGTTCCCTCCCTATAAAGTGTGAGGTTTTAAAAATATTCTCAATTCGTGGATAATTGATTCGTGGATTTTTTTTATTTAATAAATTCATTAAAAATTCAATTTATCAACAAAAAAATACGGTTTCCTGCCTATAAAGTGTGGGGATTTAAAAATTGTTTTCTTTCGTGGATAATTATCTCGTGGATAATCAATTCGTGGATTTTTATTCATTCAATAAAGTTATTAAAAATTTAATTTATTAACAAAAAAAAAAGGTTCCTGAATAAAAAGTTTGGGGATTTGAAAATATTTTTAATTCGTGAATAATTAATTCGTGGATTTATATTTATTTAATAAGTTTATTAAAAATTTAATTTATCAACAAAAAAATACGGTTTCCTGCCTATAAAGTGTGGGGATTTAAAAATAGTTTTAATTCGTGTATAATTATCTCGTGGATGATCAATTCGTGGATTTTTATTCATTCAATAAAGTTATTAAAAATTTAATTTATTAACAAGAAAAAAAGGTTCTTGAATAAAAAGTTTGGGGATTTAAAAATATTTTCAATTCGTGGATAATTAATTCGTGGATTTTTATTTATTCAATAAATTTATTGAAAATTTACTTTATTAACAAAAAAATACGGTTTCCTGCCTATAAAGTGTGGGGATTTAGAAATATTTTTGATTCGTGGATAATCAATTCGTGGATTCTTATTCATTCAATAAAAATATTAAAAATTTAATTTATTAACAAAAAAAAAAAAGTTTCTTGCCTATAAAGAGTGGGGATTCAAAAATATTTTCAATTCGTGGATAATTAATTCGTGTATTTTTATTTATTTAATAAATTTATCAGAAATTCAATTCATTAACAGAAAAATACGGTTTCCTGCCTATAAAGTGTGGGAATTTAGAAATATTTTTGATTCGTGAATAATTAATCCGTGGATTTTCATTTATTTAATAAATTTATTGAAAATTTAATTTATTAATAAAAAAATACGGTTTCCTGTCTATAAAGTGTGGGGATTTAGAAATATTCCTGATTCGTGGATATTTAATCCGTGGATTTTTATTTATTCAATATATTTATTGAAAATTTAATTTATTAACAAAAAATACGGTTTCCTGCCTATAAAGTGTGGGGATTTAAAAATATTTTTGATTCGTGGATAATTAATCCGTGGATTTTTATTTATTTAATTAATTTATTGAAAATTTAATTTATTAACAAAAAAATACGGTTTTCTGCCTATAAAGTGTGGGGATTTAAAAATATTTTCAATTCGTGGATAATTAATTCGTGGATTTTTATTTATTTAATGAATTTATTAAAAATTCAATTTATTAACAAAAAAATACGGTTTCCTGCCTCTAAAGTGTGGGGATTCAGAAATAAATTTAATTCGTGGACAATTAATCCGTGGATTTTCATTTAATTAATAAATTTATTAAAAATTTAATTAATTTACGAAAAAATACGGTCTCCTTCCTATAAAGTGTGATGTTTTAAAAATATTCTCAATTCGTGGATAATTAATTCGTGGTTTCTTTTTATTTAATAAATTTTTTAAAAATTTAATTTATTACCAAAAAAATACGGTTTCCTGCCTATAAAGTGTGGGGATTTAAAAATATTTTTGATTCGTGTATAATTAATTCGTGGATGATTAATTCGTGGATTTTTATTTATTTAATAAATTTATTAAAAATTTAATTTATTAACAAAAAAATACCGTTTCCTGCCCATGAAGTGTGGGGATTTAAAAGAGTTTTAATTCGTGGATAATTATCTCGTGGATCATCAATTCGTGGATTCTTATTCATTCAATAAAATTATTAAAAATTTAATTCATTAAGAAAAAAAGGTTCCTGAATAAAAAGTTTGGGGATTTAAAAATATTTTTAATTCGTGAATAATTAATTCGTGGATTTATATTTATTTAATAAATTTATTAAAAATTTGATTTATTAACAAAAAAATACGGTTTCTGTAAGATACCCAATTCTATCAATCTAGAATGCGTGATATGTTTACTTGATATTGTAATTAATATTTAACTGTCAGTCTTTGTCAGTAATCCATATAGTTCACGTATAAATATAAAACGCTGTTACATATCGTGTTTCACTGCGTTATACCCGCCTATAGGTTATGGGCTCAGATTGAAATCGAACACGATAAAACGCGTTGATATACGAAAAGTGAATTCGCAAACAAGAAATACCGAGTGAGAAAACTTGAAAGCGAAAAGTCGAGCTACCAGCCCAAGAAAATGGCGTACGCAGCGACAACGACGAGACTTGAAACGCTCACCCGTGACAATTATGACACATGGTGTATTCAAGCCGAAGCTTTGCTCGTGAAGAATGATAATTGGGGATACGTGTCAGGCGAAATTCCGAAACCCGTCGAGACAGGAGAAGGTGCGGATCTCGTGCGAACAAAAGCCGCCGTTAAGACGTGGACAGCTAACGATCGCAAGGCCAAGGCCGATCTGATCCTAACGATTAACCCTTCGCAACTCGCACAAATTCGGGGCTGCACTACTTCTCGCGAGGTATGGCAAAAACTTGAATCTGTTTATGCCTCGAAAGGACCCGCGCGAAAAGCAACTCTCCTCAAACGTCTCACGCAGCAGAAAATGCAAAACGACGACGATTTCACGACGCATCTCGCCCAGTTTTTCGACGCCGTAGACAAACTGAAGGCCATGAACGTCGATATAAATGACGAGCTCCTTGCCATAATGTTGTTATACAGTTTGCCGAACAGTTTCGAGAATTTCCGATGTGCCATCGAATCTCGCGATAATTTGCCTAATGTTGAAGCCCTAAAGGTAAAAATTATTGAGGAGCACAATGCGAGAAGCCAAAAATCAAGTGATAATGGTAGCATCATGTTCGCGAAAACTCAGAAATCGTCCGTTAGGTTCTAGCACAAAGGTAAATCGGGCGCAAATTGTTTCAAAAACGAGTCTTATGCAAGTGATGGGAATCAAAACAAAACGAAAACGGACGGGAAAATTAGATACAAGTGCAGTTATTGTCACAAAAAGGGACATAAAGAAAGCGAATGTTGGCTTAAGAAGAATAACGAAAAAGAAAAGTCAAACGAAGCTCATAAATGCTATTCAATGGACAACGCTCGCAGGTCGAAATATACGGACAATCTTTGGTGTTTGGATTCTGGATGTACATCGCATTTATGTTTCGATGAAAGTGCCTTCATAAACCCGAGCGTTAAAGAAGGATCGCTGAAACTTGCGAACAATTCGGAAACTCGCATATTCGGAAAAGGTGACGTACGTATTGAAATCGCTGAAAGTCCGACCAGTGTTGTTACATTAAAAGATACACTGTATGTGCCGGACTTACGATCGAATCTCATGTCAATCACAAAAATTGTGGATCAAGGGCACGACGTTACTTTTCAAAAATTCGCGCAGTTGTGACGGATCAATGCGGTAAAACAATGCTAATCGCCAAACGCATTGGAGATCTTTTCTATCTCCGCGAACGCAAATACGATCAACGTGCGAATATCGTCTATGAAGATAGGAAACTCAAAACCGATGTCGAAACGTGGCATAGACGCCTTGGGCACCTGAACGCACGGGACCTGTCAATACTCGCCAAGGACGGGAACGTAAATGGTTTGAAGCATATGGCAAAGGTTAGAGAAATCAAATGTGAGTCATGTATATCAGGGAAAATGACTAGCCTCCCTTTTGGAACCCGTGAAAGTTTCTCTAAGGAGCTTCTGGAACTGGTACATATGGACTTATGTGGGCCAATGCGTACGCAGTCATCGGGGGGCGCACGCTATTTCATAACTTTTATAGACGATTATAGCAGAGTTTGCCTCGTATATTTTCTGAAAAACAAAAGCGAAGCCGTGCAAAAATTCAAGGATTATAAAAATCTTGTTGAAAATCAACTCGGGCGAAGAATCAAAGCGATTCAGTCTGATAATGGCGGCGAATTCGTTAACAAGGAAATGGAGAATCTACTGAAAACATCTGGTATTCAACAACGTCTTACGGCGCCTCATACTCCACAACAGAATGGTGTAGCCGAGCGGAAAAACCGTACATTGGTCGAAGCCGCGCGTTGTATGCAGATTGACGCGAAGTTGCCTCCATCACTTTGGGCAGAAGCTATCGCCACAGCGAATTATGTTCGAAATCGATGCCCCACGAAGTCGTTGCCTGACGGAATAATTCCTATGGAAAGATGGACAGGGAAAAAGCAAGATCTCTCACACCTTCGCTCGTTTGGCGAACGAGCCTTCGTACTCGATAAATCTCCAGGAAAGGGGAAGTTTGAGCCCAAAGGAATTGCTGGATTTTTTGTTGGTTACGCTGATCAATCCAAAGCTTATCGAATTTATGTACCCAGCGAATGCAAAATTCACATATCTCGAGATGTCAAATTCCTGAACGAATTTCAATCGTGTCTTCCGAAGGGAAAAGGCAAACTACCAGGGAATGATTTTTCACGTCGTAACCATTCTCAGATTTCAACCGAAAATCGCATCTCCAGAGAAATCATAATGGACGCAAGCATTATTGATTTCATTGATCACCCGATTCAACATGCCGAAGATCACGTCAATGAACGTGAAGAACTTCACTCCGAAGTTGGTTTGGAACCTTTCCAGGATTGTGAATGTGAACATGAAGATCCTAATGTCGAAGATGCAGCGAGAGCAGGGACGAAACCGAAAACTAAGAGAGGTCGCGGTAGGCCGAAATTGATCAAAACTGGCAATAGAGGTCGTCCCAAAAAGCAATACAATGAGGAAGTGATCGACGAATCTATAAATGACGTAGACGTAATGAACGCGGAAGAAGATAAGGGACTTCTTTTAGCTCAAGTCAACGAAGATGTCGAAAATTCCGAAGTAGAAGCTTGCAAGGTGATGACCGCCATCGAAGTTCCTCTCAACGATGCATTGAAGAGTGAAGACAAAGAAGAGTGGTTTCAAGCTATCTGTTCGGAAACAAAGTGCCTTGTGGCAAACGATACTTGGGAGTTAGTCGACAGACCTAAGGATCACAATGTGATCTCGTGCCGCACCATCCTACGCAACAAATTCAACCCGGACGGGAGTTTAGATAGACGAAAGGCTCGAATTGTTGCACGTGGATTTTCCCAACGGCCCGGTATAGACTTCACCAACACATTTGCTCCTGTGGCACGCCTAGATTCATTCCGATTGTTAATGGCACTATCCGCAAAACTCGGACTCCAAGTCACACAGTTGGATATAACCACAGCATACCTCAACGGTGACATGGATACCCTCGTTTACATGGAGCAGCCAATCTTTATAAAAGACGCTCTTGAAAGAATCGTCGTAACTGAAAAGGATGAAATCCTTGTGGCCAAGTCTAACCGAATGCTTCGTGAACTGAGTTCCGGAGACAAAGTTTGTAAACTTCGCAAAGCAATTTACGGATTACGTCAGGCTGGCAGACAATGGCACACAAAACTCAGCAACACTCTCAAATCACTGGGATTATTGCAGACGACATCCGATTCCTGTGTTTACGTAGACAATACTTCCAGGGGAAGTACTTACATCCTAATCTACGTGGATGATATTGTGATTGCTTCTAACAACCCGAAACGAGTCAGAGAAATCAAAGCTAGACTCTCATCCGAATACCAAGTTAAAGACCTTGGAAACATTAAATATTGTCTTGGAATCGAAGTCGAGCAAATCGGAAATAAGATTTCCATTGCCCAAAGTGGATACATTAGGGAAGTTCTTCGGAAGTTCGAAATGTCCGACTGCAAGCCTGTAAAATCTCCATTGGCATCTGGTACAAAACTTGAACGAGAAAAGGACATCGAAGGAAACGATACTCGTTATCCTTACCGCGAACTCATTGGAGCTTTGATGTACATCGCTATTGGGACACGCCCAGACATCGCTCATGCAGTTGTTATGCTCAGCCAGTTCAACAGCTACAATGGTAAAACGCATTGGCAATGCGCGAAGAGAATCCTGAGATACCTCCAGGGTACCATAAACCGAAAGCTGATCTACACGCAGAACGATGAGGGAATCCTCGGACACGCAGACGCGGACTGGGAAACTGCAACCTGGACAGAAAATCCTATTCCGGATACGTTTTTTCGTTATCCGGAGCAGCAATATCTTGGACATCGCAAACAGAAGATCGTAGCTCTATCATCTACAGAGGCTGAATATATAAGCCTCTCAGAAGCTATTCGAGAAGCTATTCATCTATCAAGCTTCGTAAAAGAACTTCGTCTAGACTCCTTGTCCAAAATCACCATTTTTAATGACAATCAATCAGCTGGGAGATTGGTCGAAAATCCTGTTTTCCACTCGCGGACAAAGCATGTGGACATCAAACATCATTTCATTCGACAAGCGATTCAGACCTATCCTCTTATCATCAAGTTCCTTCCTACTGAAGAAATGATAGCTGATGTTCTTACCAAGCCCTTGTCGGGCATCAAGTTTGATAATTGTGTCAGAGGTTTGGGAATTAAAGATTGTTAAAATTGAGGGGAAGTGTAAGATACCCAATTCTATCAATCTAGAATGCGTGATATGTTTACTTGATATTGTAATTAATATTTAACTGTCAGTCTTTGTCAGTAATCCATATAGTTCACGTATAAATATAAAACGCTGTTACATATCGTGTTTCACTGCGTTATACCCGCCTATAGTTTCCTGCCTATAAAGTGTGGGGATTTAAGAATAGTTTTAATTCGTGGATAATTATCTCGTGGATAATCAATTCGTGGATTTTTTCATTCAATAAATTTATTGAAAATTTGATTTATTAACAACAAAAAAATTTCCTGCCTATAAAGTGTGGGGATTCAAAAATATTTTCAATTCGTGGATAATTAATTCGTGGATTTTCATTTATTTAATAAATTCATTGAAAATTTAATTTATCAACAGAAAAATACGGTTTCCTGCCCATAAAGTGTGGGGATTTAGAAATATTTTTGATTCGTGAATAATTAATCCGTGGATTTTCATTCATTTAATAAATTTATTGAAAATTTAATTTATTAACAAAAAAATACGGTTTCCTGCCTATAAAGTGTGGGGATTTAGAAATATTTTTGATTCGTGGATAATCAATTCGTGGATTTTTACTCATTCAATAAAGTTATAAAAAATTTAATTTATTAACAAAAAAAAAAAGTTTCCTGCCTATAAAGTGTGGGGATTTAAAAATATTTTCAATTCGTGGATAATTAATTCGTGGATTTTTATTTATTTAATAAATTTATTAAAAATTCAATTCATTTACAAAAAAATACGGTTTCCTGCCTCTAAAGTGTGGGGATTCAGAAATAAATTTAATTCGTGGATAATTATTCCGTGGATTTTTATTTATTTAATAAATTTATTAAAAATTTAATTAATTAACGAAAAAATACGGTTTCCTTCCTATAAAGTGTGAGGTTTTAAAAATATTCTCAATTCGTGGATAATTAATTCGTGGTTTCTTTTTATTCAATAAATTTATTAAAAATTTAATTTATTACCAAAAAAATACGGTTTCCTGCCTATAAAGTGTGGGGATTTAAAAATATTTTTAATTCGTGGATAATTAATTCGTGGATGATTAATTCGTGGATTTTTATTTATTTAATAAATTTATTAAAGATTTAATTTATTAACAAAAAAAAAATTTCCTGCCCATAAAGTGTGGGGATTTAAAAATATTTTCAATTCGTGGATAATTAATTCGTGGATTTTTATTTATTTAATAAATTCATTAAAAATTTAATTTATTAACAGAAAAATACGGTTTCCTGCCTATAAAGTGTGGGGATTTAGAAATATTTTTGATTCGTGAATAATTAATCCGTGGATTTTCATTCATTTAATAAATTTATTGAAAATTTAATTTATTAACAAAAAAATACGGTTTCCTGCCTATAAAGTGTGGGGATTTAGAAATATTTTTGATTCGTGGATAATCAATTCGTGGATTTTTATTCATTCAATAAAGTTATTAAAAATTTAATTTATTAACAAAAAGAAAAAAGTTTCCTGCCTATAAAGTGTAGGGAATTAAAAATATTTTCAATTCGTGGATAATTAATTCGTGGATTTTTATTTATTTAATGAATTTATTAAAAATTTAATTCATTAACAAAAAATAACGGTTTCCTGCCTATAAAGTAAGACGATTTTAAAATATTCTTAATTCGTGGAAAATTAATTCGTGGATTTTCATTTATTCAATAAATTTATTGAAAATTTAATTTATCAACAAAAAATTACGGTTTCCTGCTTATAAAGTGTGGGGATTTAAAAATATTTTTAATTCGTGGATTAATTAACGAAAAATACGGTTTCCTTCCTATAAAGTGTGAAGTTTTAAAAATATTCAATTCGTGGATTTTTATTTATTCAATAAATTTATTAAAAATTTAATTTATTAACAAAAAATACGGTTTCCTGCCTATAAAGTGTGGGGATTTAAAAAATTTTTAATTCGTGGATAATTAATTCGTGGATGATTAATTCGTGGATAATTAATTCGTGGATTTTTTATTTATTGCCTATAAAGTGTGGGGATTTAAAAATAAATTTAATTAAAAATTTAAATTTATTAACAAAAAATACGGTTTCCTGAATGAAAAGTGTGGGGATTTAAAAATATTTTTAATTCGTGGATAATTAATTTGTGGATTTTTAATTCGTGGATTTTTATTTATTTAATGAATTCATTAAAAATTTAATTTATTAACAAAAAATACGGTTTCCTGCCTATAAAGTGTGGGGATATAAAAATATTTTCAATTCGTGAATAATTAATTCGTGGATTTATATTTATTTAATAAATTTATTGAAAATTTAATTTATAAACAAAAAAATACGGTTTCCTGCCTATCAATTGTGGGGATTTAAAAATATTTTTAATTCGTGGATGATTAATTCGTGGATGATTAATTCGTGGATTTTTATTTATTCAATATATTCATTGAAAATTTAATTTATTACCAAAGAAATACGGTTCAATGCCTATAAAGTGTGGGGATTTAAAAATATTTTTGATTCGTGGATAATTGATTCCTGGATAATTTATTCGTGGATTTTTATTTATTCAATAAATTCATTAAAAATTTAATTTATTACCAAAAAAATACAGTTTCCT
This sequence comes from Novius pumilus, assembly GCA_020654155.1. Classification (NCBI taxonomy): domain Eukaryota; kingdom Metazoa; phylum Arthropoda; class Insecta; order Coleoptera; family Coccinellidae; genus Novius; species Novius pumilus. The sequence continues at coordinate 57,092 of JAIFOV010000520.1, forward strand.
GACTATAAAGTGTCAGGATTTAAAAATATTTTTAATTCGTGGATAATTGATTCGTGGATAATTAATTCGTGGATTTTTATTTATTCAATAAATTCATTAAAAATTTAATTTATTAACAGAATATATGGTTTCCTGAATGAAAAGTGTGGGGATTTAAAAATATTTTTAATTCGTGGATAATTAATCCGTGGATTTTTATTTATTTAATAAATTTATTGAAAGTTTAATTTATTAACAAAGAATACGGTTTCCTGCCTATAAAGTGTGGGGATTTAAAAATATTTTCAATTCGTGGATAATTAATTCGTGGATAATTAATTCGTGGATTTTTATTTATTTAATAAATTTATTAAAAATTTAATTTATTAACAAAAAAATACGGTTTCCTGCCTATAAAGTGTGGGGATTTAAAAATATTTTTAATTCGTGGATAATTATCTCGTGGATAATCAATTCGTGGATTTTTATTCATTCAATAAAGTTATTAAAAATTTAATTTATTAACAAAAAAAAAAGGTTCCTGAATAAAAAGTTTGGGGATTTAAAAATATTTTTAATTCGTGAATAATTAATTCGTGGATTTATATTTATTCAATAAATTTATTGAAAATTTGATTTATTAACAAAAAAATACGGTTTCCTGCCTATAAAGTGTGGGGATTTAAAAATATTTTCAATTCGTGGATAATTAATTCGTGGATGATTAATTCGTGGATTTTTATTTATTTAATAAATTTATTAAAAATTTGATTTATTAACAGAAAAATACGGTTTCCTGCCTATAAATCTCGTGGATAATCAATTCGTGTTATTAAAAATTTAATTCATTAACAAAAAAAAAAGGTTCCTGAATAAAAAGTTTGGGGACTTAAAAATATTTTTAATTCGTGAATAATTAATTCGTGGGTTTATATTTATTTAATAAATTTATTAAAAATTCAATTTATTAACAAAAAAATACGGTTTCCTGCCTCTAAAGTGTGGGGATTTAGAAATAAATTTATTTCGTGGATAATTAATTCGTGGATTTTTATTTATTCAATAAATTTATTAAAAATTTAATAAATTTACGAAAAAATACGGTTTCCTTCCTATAAAGTGTGAGGTTTTAACAATATTCTCGATTCGTGGATAATTAATTCGTGGATTTTTTTTATTTAATAAATTTATTGAAAATTTAATTTATCAACAAAAAAATACGGTTTCCTGCCTATTAATTGTGGGGATTTGAAAATATTTTTAATTCGTGGATAATAAATTCGTGGATTTTTATTTATTTAATAAATTTATTAAAAATTTAATTTATTACCAAAAAATACGGTTTCCTGCCTATAAAGTGTGGGGATTTAAAAATATTTTTAATTCGTGGATAATTGATTCGTGGATAATTAATTCGTGGATTTTTATTTATTCAATAAATTCATTGAAAATTTAATTTATTAACAAAAAAATACGGTTTCCTGACTATAAAGTGTGAGGATTTAAAAATATTTTTAATTCGTGGATAATTAATTCGTAGATAATTAATTCGTGGATTTTCATTTATTTAATAAATTTATTTGAAATTTAATTTATTAACAGAAAAATACGGTTTCCTGACTATAAAGTGTGAGGATTTAAAAATATTTTTAATTCGTGGATAATTAATTCGTGGATTTTTTTTATTTAATGAATTTATTAAAAATTCAATTTATTAACAAAAAAATACGGTTTCCTGCCCATGAAGTGTGGGGATTTAAAAATAGTTTTAATTCGTGGATAATTATCTCGTGGATAATCAATTCGTTGATGATTAATTCGTGGATTTTTATTCATTTAATAAATTTATTAAAAATTTAATTTATCAACAAAATAATACGGTTTCCTGCCCATGAAGTGTGGGGATTTAAAAATAGTTTTAATTCGTGGATAATTATCTCGTGGATAATCAATTCGTGGATTGTTATTCATTCAATAAAGTTATTAAAAATTTAATTTATTAACAAAAAAAAAATGTTCCTGAATAAAAAGTTTGGGGACTTAAAAATATTTTCAATTCGTGAATAATTAATTCGTGGATTTATATTTATTTAATAAATTTATTAAAAATTCAATTTATTAACAAAAAATACGGTTTCCTGCCTATGAAGTGTGGGGATTTAAAAATAGTTTTAATTCGTGGATAATTATCTCGTGGATAATCAATTCGTCGATTTTTATTCATTCAATAAAGTTATTAAAAATATAATTTATTAACAAAAAAAAAAGTTTCCTGCCTATAAAGTGTGGGGATTTAGAAATATTTTTGATTCGTGAATAATTAATTCGTGGATTTTTATTTATTTAATAAATTTATTGAAAATTTAATTTATTAACAAAAAAATACGGTTTCCTGTCTATAAAGTGTGGGAATTTAGAAATATTCTTGATTCGTGGATAATTAATCCGTGGAGTTTTGTTTATTTAATAAATTCATTGAAAATTTAATTTATTGACAAAAAATACGGTTTCCTGCCTATAAAGTGTGGGGATTTAAAAATATTTTCAATTCGTGGATGATTAATTCGTGGATTTTTATTTATTCAATAAATTTATTAAAAATTTAATTTATTAACAAAAAAATACGGTTTCCTGCCTATAAAGTGTGGGGATTTAGAAATATTTTTGATTCGTGGATAATTAATCCGTGGATTTTTATTTATTCAATAAATATATTGAAAATTTAATTTATTAACAAAAAATACGGTTTCCTGCCTATAAAGTATGGGGATTTAAAAATATTTTCAATTCGTGGATAATAAATTCGTGGATTTTTATTTATTTAATGAATTTATTAAAAATTTAATTTATTAACAAAAAAATACGGTTTCCTGCCTCTAAAGTGTGGGGATTTAGAAATAAATTTAATTCGTGGATAATTAATCCGTGGATTTTTATTTATTTAATAAATTCATCAAAAATTTAATTAATTTACGAAAAAATACGGTTTCCTTCCTATAAAGTGTGAGGTTTTAAAAATATTCTCAATTCTTGGATAATTAATTCGTGGATTTTTATTATTTAATAAATTTATTAAAAATTTAATTTATCAACAAAAAAATACGGTTTCCTGCCTATTAATTGTGGGGATTTGAAAATATTTTTAATTCGTGGATAATTGATTCGTGGATAATTAATTCGTGGATTTTTATTTATTCAATAAATTCATTAAAAATTTAAATTATTAACAAAAAAATACGGTTTCCTGACTATAAAGTGTGAGGATTCAAAAATATTTTTAATTCGTGGATAATTAATTCGTAGATAATTAATTCGTGGATTTTCATTTATTTAATAAATTTATTTGAAATTTAATTTATCAACAAAAAAATACGGTTTCCTGACTATAGAGTGTGAGGGTTTGAAAATATTTTTAATTCGTGGATAATTAATTCGTGGATTTTTATTTATTTAATAAATTTATTGAAAATTTAATTTGTTACAAAAAAAAATACGGTTTCCTGCCTATAAAGTGTGGGGATTTAAAAATATTTTTCATTCGTGGATAATTGATTCGTGGATAATCAATTCGTGGATTTTTATTTATTCAATAAATTTATTAAAAATCTGATTTATTAACAGAAAAATACGGTTTTCTGCCTATAAAGTGTGGGGATTTAAAAATATTTTTAATTCGTGGATAATTAATTCGTGGATTTTCATTCATTCAATAAAATTATTGAAGATTTAATTTAATAACAGAAAAATACGGTTTCCTGCCTATAAAGTGTGGGGATTTAAAAATATTTTTAAATCGTGGATAATTAATTCGTTGATTTTTATTTATTTAATAAATTTATTAAAAATTTAATTCATTAACAAAAAAATACGTTTTCCTGCCTATAAAGTGTGAGGATTTTAAAATATTTTTAATTCGTGGAAAATTAATTCGTGGATTTCCATTTATTCAATAAATTTATTGAAAATTTAATTTATTAACCAAAAATACGGTTTCCTGCCTATAAAGTGTGGGGATTTAAAAATATTTTTAATTCTTATATAATTAATTCGTGGATTTTTATTTATTTAATAAATTTATTGAAAATTCAATTAATTAACGAAAAAATACGGTTTCCTTCCTATAAAGTGTGAAGTTTTAAAAATATTCTCAATTCGTGGATAATTATTTCGTGGATTTTTTTCATTTAATAAATTTATTAAAAATTCAATTTATCAACAAAAAAATACGGTTTCCTGCCTATCAAATGTGGGGATTTAAAAATATTTTTAATTCGTGGATAATTAATTCGTGGATGATTAATTCGTGGATTTTTATATATTCAATAAATTCATTGAAAATTCAATTTATTAACAAAAAATACGGTTCCCTGCCTATAAAGTGTGGGGATTCAAAAATATTTTTAATTCGTGGATAATTAATTCGTGGATGATCAATTCGTGGATTTTTATTTATTCAATAAATTTCTTAAAAATTTAATTTATTAACAAAAAAATACGGTTTCCTCAATGAAAAGTGTGGGGATTTAAAAATATTTTTGATTCGTGGACAACTAATTCGTGGATTTTTAATTCGTGGATTTTTATTCATTTAATGAATTGATTAAAAATTTAATTTATCAACAAAAAATACGGTTTCCTGCCTATAAAGTGTGGGGATATAAAAATATTTTCAATTCGTGAATAATTAATTCGTGGATTTATATTTATTTAATAAATTTATTGAAAATTTAATTTATTAACAAAAAAATACGGTTTTCTGCCTATAAATTGTGGGGATTTAAAAATATTTTTAATTCGTGGATAATTAATTCGTGGATGATTAATTCGTGGATTTTTATTCATTCAATATATTCATTGAAAATTTAATTTATTACCAAAGAAATACGGTTTCCTGCCTATAAAGTGTGGGGATTTAAAAATATTTTTAATTCGTGGATAATTGATTCCTGGATAATTAATTCGTGGATTTTTATTTATTCAATAAATTCATTAAAAATTTAATTTATTACCAAAAAAATACGGTTCTCTGACTATAAAGTGTCAGGATTTAAAAATATTTTTAATTCGTGGATAATTGATTCGTGGATAATTAATTCGTGGATTTTTATTTATTCAATAAATTCTTTAAAAATTTAATTTATTAACAGAATATACGGTTTCCTGAATAAAAAGTTTGGGGATTTAAAAATATTTTTAATTCGTGGATAATTAATCCGTGGATTTTTATTTATTTAATAAATTCATTGAAAATTAATTCATTAACAAAAAATACGGTTTCCTGCCTATAAAGTGTGGGGATTTAAAAATATTTTCAATTCGAGGATAATTAATTCGTGGATTTTTATTTATTTAATAAATTTATCAAAAATTTAATTTCTTAACAAAAAAATACGGTTTCCTGCCTATAAAGTGTGGGGATTTAGAAATATTTTTGATTCGTGGATAATTAATCCGTGGATTTTTATTCATTTAATAAATATATTGAATATTTAATTTATTAAAAAAAAAATACGGTTTCCTGCCTATAAAGTATGGGGATTTAAAAATATTTCCAATTCGTGGATAATTAATTCGTGGATTTTTATTTATTCAATAAATTCATTAAAAATTTAATTTATCAACAAAAAAATACGGTTTCCTGCCTCTAAAGTGTGGGGATTTAGAAATAACTTTAATTCGTGGATAATTGATCCGTGGATTTTTATTTATTTAATAAATTTATTAAAAATTTAATTAATTTACGAAAAAATACGGTTTCCTTCCTATAACGTGTGAGGTTTTGAAAATATTCTCAATTCGTGGGTAATTAATTCGTGGATTTTTTTTATTTAATAAATTCATTAAAAATTCAATTTATCAACAAAAAAATACGGTTTCCTGCCCATTAATTGTGGGGATTTGAAAATATTTTTAATTCGTGGATAATAAATTTGTGGATTTTTATTTATTCAATAAATTTATTGAAAATTTAATTTTTTACCAAAAAAATACGGTTTCCTGCCTATAAAGTGTGGGAATTTAAAAATATTTTTAATTCGTGGATAATTGATTCGTGGATAATTAATTCGTGGATTTTCATCTATTCAATAAATTCATTAAAAATTTAATTTATTAACAAAAAAATACGGTTTCCTGACTATAAAGGGTGAGGATTTAAAAATATTTTTAATTCGTGGATAATTAATTCGTAGATAATTAATTACTGGATTTTCATTTATTTAATAAATTTATTTAAAATTTAATTTATTAACAAAAAAATACGGTTTCCTGACTATAAAGTGTGAGGATTTAAAAATATTTTTAATTCGTGGATAATTAATTCGTGGATTTTTTTTATTTAATGAATTTATTAAGAATTCAATTTATCAACAAAAAAAAACGGTTTCCTGCCTATTCATTGTGAAGATTTGAAAATATTTTTAATTCGTGGATAATAAATTCGTGGATTTTTATTTATTTAATAAATTTATTAAAAATTTAATTTATTACCAAAAAGATACGGTTTCCTGCCTATAAAGTGTGGGGATTTAAAAATATTCTTAATTCGTGGATAATTAATTCGTGGATTTTCATTCATTCAATAAATTTATTGAAGATTTAATTTATTAACAAAAAAATACGGTTTCCTGCCTATAAAGTGTGGGGATTTAAAAATATTTTTAATTCGTGGATAATTAATTCGTGGATTTTTATTTATTTAATAAATTTATTAAAAATTTAATTTATTAACAAAAAAATACGGCTTCCTGCCTATAAAGTGTGAGGATTTTAAAATATTCTTAATTCGTGGAAAATTAATTCGTGGATTTTCATTTATTCAATAAATTTATTGGAAATTTAATTTATCAACAAAAAAATACGATTTCCTGCCTATAAAGTGTGGGGATTTAAAAATATTTTTAATTCTCATATAATTAATTCGTGGATTTTTATTTATTCAATAAATTTAATGAAAATTCAATTAATTAACGAAAAAATACGGTTTCCTTCCTATAAAGTGTGAAGTTTTAAAAATATTCTCAATTCGTGGATAATTAATTCGTGGATTTTTTTCATTTAATAAATTTATTAAAAATTCAATTTATCAACAAAAAAATACGGTTTCCTGCCTATAGAATGTGGGGATTTAAATATATTTTTAATTCGTGGATAATTAATTCGTGGATGATTAATTCGTGGATTTTCATTTATTCAATGAATTCATTGAAAATTTAATTTATTAACAAAAAAATACGGTTCCCTGCCTATAAAGTGTGAGGATTTAAAAATATTTTTAATTCGTGGATAATTAATTCGTGGATGATCAATTCGTGGATTTTTATTTATTCAATAAATTTTTTAAAAATTTAATTTATTAACAAAAAAATACGGTTCCCTGCCTATAAAGTGTGGGGATTCAAAAATATTTTTAATTCGTGGATAATTGATTCGTGGATGATCAATTCGTGGATTTTTATTTATTCAATAAATTTTTTAAAAATTTAATTTATTAACAAAAAAATACGGTTTCCTCAATGAAAAGTGTGGGGATTTAAAAATATTTTTGATTCGTGGACAACTAATTCGTGGATTTTTAATTCGTGGATTTTTATTCATTTAATGAATTGATTAAAAATTTAATTTATCAACAAAAAATACGGTTTCGTGCCTATAAAGTGTGGGGATATAAAAATATTTTCAATTCGTGAATAATTAATTCGTGGATTTATATTTATTTAATAAATTCATTGAAAATTTAATTTATTAACAAAAAATACGGTTTTCTGCCTATAAATTGTGGGGATTTAAAAATATTTTTAATTCGTGGATAATTAATTCGTGGATGATTAATTCGTGGATTTTTATTCATTCAATATATTCATTGAAAATTTAATTTATTACCAAAGAAATACGGTTTCCTGCCTATAAAGTGTGGGGATTTAAAAATATTTTTAATTCGTGGATAATTGATTCCTGGATAATTAATTCGTGGATTTTTATTTATTCAATAAATTCATTAAAAATTTAATTTATTACCAAAAAAATACGGTTCCCTGACTATAAAGTGTCAGGATTTAAAAATATTTTTAATTCGTGGATAATTGATTCGTGGATAATTAATTCGTGGATTTTTATTTATTCAATAAATTCTTCAAAAATTTAATTTATTAACAGAATATACGGTTTCCTGAATAAAAAGTTTGGGGATTTAAAAATATTTTTAATTCGTGGATAATTAATCCGTGGATTTTTATTTATTTAATAAATTTATTGAAAAATAATTCATTAACAAAAAATACGGTTTCCTGCCTATAAAGTGTGGGGATTTAAAAATATTTTCAATTCGAGGATAATTAATTCGTGGATTTTTATTTATTTAATAAATTTATCAAAAATTTAATTTCTTAACAAAAAAATACGGTTTCCTGCCTATAAAGTGTGGGGATTTAGAAATATTTTTGATTCGTGGATAATTAATCCGTGGATTTTTATTCATTTAATAAATATATTGAATATTTAATTTATTAAAAAAAAAATACGGTTTCCTGCCTATAAAGTATGGGGATTTAAAAATATTTCCAATTCGTGGATAATTAATTCGTGGATTTTTATTTATTTAATAAATTTATTAAAAATTTAATTTATCAACAAAAAAATACGGTTTCCTGCCTCTAAAGTGTGGGGATTTAGAAATAACTTTAATTCGTGGATAATTGATCCGTGGATTTTTATTTATTTAATAAATTTATTAAAAATTTAATTAATTTACGAAAAAATACGGTTTCCTTCCTATAACGTGTGAGGTTTTGAAAATATTCTCAATTCGTGGGTAATTAATTCGTGGATTTTTTTTATTTAATAAATTCATTAAAAATTCAATTTATCAACAAAAAAATACGGTTTCCTGCCCATTAATTGTGGGGATTTGAAAATATTTTTAATTCGTGGATAATAAATTTGTGGATTTTTATTTATTCAATAAATTTATTAAAAATTTAATTTTTTACCAAAAAAATACGGTTTCCTGCCTATAAAGTGTGGGAATTTAAAAATATTTTTAATTCGTGGATAATTGATTCGTGGATAATAAATTCGTGGATTTTTATCTATTCAATAAATTCATTAAAAATTTAATTTATTAACAAAAAAATACGGTTTCCTGACTATAAAGGGTGAGGATTTAAAAATATTTTTAATTCGTGGATAATTAATTCGTAGATAATTAATTCGTGGATTTTCATTTATTTAATAAATTTATTTAAAATTTAATTTATTAACAAAAAAATACGGTTTCCTGACTATAAAGTGTGAGGATTTAGAAATATTTTTAATTCGTGGATAATTAATTCGTGGATTTTTTTTATTTAATGAATTTATTAAGAATTCAATTTATCAACAAAAAAAACGGTTTCCTGCCTATTCATTGTGAAGATTTGAAAATATTTTTAATTCGTGGATAATAAATTCGTGGATTTTTATTTATTTAATAAATTTATTAAAAATTTAATTTATTACCAAAAAGATACGGTTTCCTGCCTATAAAGTGTGGGGATTTAAAAATATTCTTAATTCGTGGATAATTAATTCGTGGATTTTCATTCATTCAATAAATTTATTGAAGATTTAATTTATTAACAAAAAAATACGGTTTCCTGCCTATAAAGTGTGGGGATTTAAAAATATTTTCAATTCGTGGATAATTAATTCGTGGATTTTTATTTATTTAATAAATTTATTAAAAATTTAATTTATTAACAAAAAAATACGGCTTCCTGCCTATAAAGTGTGAGGATTTTAAAATATTCTTAATTCGTGGAAAATTAATTCGTGGATTTTCATTTATTCAATAAATTTATTGGAAATTTAATTTATCAACAAAAAAATACGATTTCCTGCCTATAAAGTGTGGGGATTTAAAAATATTTTTAATTCTCATATAATTAATTCGTGGATTTTTATTTATTCAATAAATTTATTGAAAATTCAATTAATTAACGAAAAAATACGGTTTCCTTCCTATAAAGTGTGGGGATTTAAAAATATTTTTAATTCGTGGATAATTAATTCGTGGATGATTAATTCGTGGATTTTTATTCATTCAATATGTAAAGGACGAAAGCAATTACGGGGTAAAGAAAGGGGAAGCGGGAAAAATTAAGCGATTGCGGGCCGGTCAAAATCCGTGAAGTACGGGTGGTCTCGAAAAAATCACACAGGAAACAGCGGGCGAGACGGAGGGTCGTAAGTTACGGAATGCTTGACAAGTTCAAGTCGGAGTGGCGCCCGCTGGCGCCGTCGCCTGCGCCAAGGGCCGAAATGTGATCCGCGTTATCCGTCGAAATGATTCGTGACATAACACACATGCGTTGAAGGTAAATGAATAACAGGGTCCGAAAACTATTTATCAGCCGGTACATGACGGGTACGTAAAAATTCCGCATAAATTCTGGGTTAGGGGGATGGCGCGTCAGGTTTTCAGGCGCCAACGTTTCCGTCGCGACCACACACGAAAATGAAGACACTCGTACGCAAATTGAAGATAGATTAATCCGTTAACGATAAGTACCCAAAAATGTAACTGAGATTGGGATTAACGTGACAACTATTCGGGTTTATTCGGTAGGCGGAAATGATCGCCCGCGCGCTGCCTATTTGGGATCGTAGTGACAGCCATACGTTCCAGAGTTGAATTGAAACAAGTACTAGGGGGGTACCGCGGGGTTAAGGGAACGGCATTGTCCGCGAATATGGCAGAAGGTACTTGGGTCAATTCGCTCGCGAAATAATGGTCCTTAGAGAGCTGGCGGGGCTATTGCGTGTATGACACGTTAGTCATGGGACGCGTGGGTGCGTAAGTGGTCCGCAAGCTTTCCGTAATGGGGTTGCACAGACAGAGTTGTTGTCTCATGAGGAGGCTAGGTGAACGGCTGGGGGCCCTGTTTGATCGAAGTTTCATGCAACTTGGAGCCCGCGGGATTCGCGAGGTCGCGGGCACGCGACCGGGTGGTTCGCATGCGTTAATCTTTTGGTCGACCGAGCGAGTCTGGACTTAGTGGTGCACAACTAAGGAAGGTCGCGATCGTTCGATCTAGGGGACGCTGCGGATGCCGAGTCATAGGTTGAATCGATTTCGGGGAACAGATTAAAAGGGGAAATCGATAAGGCCTCGGCTGGTAGCAAACAGGCTTAGCTGCTCGCAGACACCTCGGAGGTCGGCCTCATGGACTCAACCTTCAGGTGATTGATCACGAGTTCCACGTAGAGGTCACAAACCGTCATTGTCGACGTTCAATTAGTTACGCTCGCGCTTATCCCAATCTCACCCCTTGTCGGAATATTTATTTTATGTGAAAGTTATGTGGGACATGTGTCCGTTGTACTTGCTAATTTATTGATTTATTTCTGTCTTGAAATCCGCCACCTGCCGCATGATCGTTTATTTATTGTTAACAATTAAGAATTTGCACGCTAGGTGACAGCGCATTTAGTAGGTAAATTAGGGCGGTGCCCGGTCGGTCGCGTCTCGAGACGCATCGCGCAACCATCCCTTCGGTTGCTAAGTGCGGTACTCCAGGTCAAAGAATGCGGGTGGTGCTTCGGGGAGTGCGACCAATCCCGTGACTACGTGACCCGCGTCGAAAATAGGGGAAGAAATTAGCGGGCGCCTGGCGAATGGAAAGTGTGTGCGCGGGTGGGTTCCCCGCGGTCGGAGCAGGGGAACCGGACTGTTAAAACCAGGCGACGGGCGATGGGGGGCCGGTTTTTTTCGTTAGAATCGGGAAGACGAAGATCGTCGGCGTACGCGGTGAATTTTTCGTTTGATTCGATTCGGTTTGCGGTGTTGGTTGATTAAGCGATCGCAGTAGGACATTTTTTTTCTCTTCATTGAGCTTACGAGTAAAGCGGCAGGTGCGGAGTGTGCCCAAAATTATCGCAATACATACATTTGATTGAAATCGAGTTTATAATTATTCCCTTTATTTTCACCACCCGTCGTCAGTAACAAATTGGTGCCGAAACCCGGGAAAATAAAACGACCAGAAACTGTGAAGTGAGTGGGTGAAGTGAAAAGCGGGAAAATGAGTACTACAACGAAACGAGGCCGTCCGAAGAAGCAGACAAAGGAACCAGCAACGACGGAGCTAGAGTCGCCGTACGCAAGGACGTACCGGAAAAGAGCGCACCGACGCCGCGAGAAAAGTGTCGTGAAGACTATAAACGCTATGCCCCGTGAGAAAAAAGGGCGTAGGGTTAAGTCGACCGACACTACGAGTAAGACGGCGACGACGACAGCAGGAGAAAGTCCGATCGGCCAACGTCCATCAGGGATGGACGACGAGATGGACGCACTGGAGCGGAGACCAGCTGTATCTGCGAACTTCAACCTGAGGAGCGAGGAATATTTGAATCTGGAGGACTACCAGGGAGCGGCGCGAGCCACGCCGGTGGACGTCGCGACACCATCCGAGACGGCGTCGGATCCAGCGAGCAGAATAGCGACCGCGATAGAAAAAGCGTTAGCGTCGGCCCGAGCGCCGGTAAGTCAGATAAACGCTCAGTTAGTTCATAGATTAACCGCGCCTCGACAATTACCTGTATTTTCGGGCAATCCTTTGGAATATTTCAACTTCAAAAAAGCGTACGAGTTGTCGATTGAGGCAGGGGGGTTCTCAGATGGGGAAAATTTCGCGAGATTATACGATGCATTAAAAGGGGAAGCTCGCGAATTAGTTAGCGCGCTACTCGCGACGAGTCAGGAACCAGACTTAATATTGGAAACGTTAGAATTAAGATATGGTAATGAGAAGGCGGTTGCGGAAAATATTTTCGCGGAACTTGTACGGTTGCCCAGTTTAGAATCGGGAACGATTAAATTGTCGCAATTCGCGGCGAAAGTTCGAAGCGCGGCGATTGCGTTTAAGACCTTCAACGCGATCGGATATCTGTATAATCCAGACCTTATTCGCATCTTAGGGCAAAAATTGCCGCAAGCGCTAAAATACGGATATCTTAATTTCGAATCGGGCCGAACGGACGGGAGACCGGAATTGGAAAGATTGGGATCGTATCTGTGTGAACAGGCGGGAAAGGCGGCCCGCGTAGGCATTTTCGACCACGAATTCGCTAAACCAGCGGACCATAAGAACTCTTCGCGGGGCGTTCGGGAAAATAGGCCGTACCAAGGAAATGCGATGTATAACGTAACTGAAATCGACGACCCGGCGGAAAGCGTCGAGCGAACAAGGCGATGTTCGTGCAAACGCGTGCCGCACGGGTCACTGACCTGTGAGGAACTTGACGGTACTAACGCCAAGCAACGCTGGCTATTGGCCGCGAAATCGAGACTATATTTTCGCTGTCTGCGTGGCGGACACAGGGCAAACAGCTGCGAACAACCGGGAAAATGCGGTATGTGCGCAAGAAACCACCATACATTATTGCATGACGGGGCGCCGGGTAAAATGGACGGCGAGGCGCTTAGGCGGTCGCATCGTTATGCGCGAGAAACCGGCGAAACGACGTCAGCGCCGGTCAGCTGACTGTTAGCAAGCGAACCGCTCCTGAAAATCGTTCCGCTAAACGTACGTGGGCCGGAGGGAAGTGAGCGCACTTACGCCTTGTTGGACGAAGGCTCCACGATAACATTAATTGATAAGAATTTAGCCAGGAAAGTAGGCCTCGCAGGCCGCAAAATAGACGTAAATATCTTTAGTTTCCCCGCGGGCGTCTCGCAAATGAGTGGTTGCGAAAGGGTAAATGTGTCGGTGGACGGCCATTACGGTAGGTGCGTCATACGCTCGGCCATAACGGTGACGAATTTGTCGTTAGTTGCGCAAACGTTAAGCCAGGATGTTATCGAGAAAATCGGCGCCGGCGCCAAGGACAAGGGGATACAACCTTATTATAATGCTCGCGTCGGGTTGCTAATCGGACAAAACAACGCCGAATTAATAGTGTCGAGGGAAGTCGTCGATATTGAGCACTCATGCGGGGTTTTGATGTCGCGTACACGACTGGGGTGGGTAGTACACGGGAAAAACCGTAGCCACCGAAGCGGGCCGGCGGATACGGGTAGAGTTAATTACGCGAATCAGCTGTTCCGGAATACCGACACGGACGAACGTTTGGACTAATTATTCGAACACTTCTTCCAATTGGAAGCGTTAGATTCAGGTAAAAGGCCTAACCGGTGTGGCGGCGATAGGGCTATGGACATATTGACAACGCGCGCGGTGCATCTCGAATTAGCCAACAGCCTAACCGCGAGTTCCGCGATATTAGCCTACAGAGACTCGCGTCGCGGCGGGTGTGCCGATCGCCATTTACAGCGATAACGGAAAAGGCGCCTGCAGGAACTGAGAGAGGCTATCGCGGGCGTGGACGACGCGGAATTACAAACGTTGGCGCGAAAACGACGGCTCATATGGCGTTTCAATCCGCCCGATGCGCCACACATGGGGGGAAGTTGGGAGCGTCTCATACGGTCCGTGAAAGCGTCAAAACATTCGCGGACGCGTTTTGGAAGCGCTGGTTGCGCGAATATCTACCGACATTAACGATTAGAAAAAAAATGGACTCACCGCGAGCCGCCGCTGAAAATCGGCGACATAGTTCTCGTCATTGACTTGACGTCGGAACGTAACAACTGGAATAGGGGCACGGTGGTAGGCGTCACACCGGGTGCCGACGGACAAATACGCATAGTTCAGGTACGCACGGCTAACGGGGATATGGTGCGTCCGGCGCACAGACTGATAAGACTAATGAGCGATTCGGGTGTACACGCGTAACCGCGTGTACAGGGGGGAAGAGTGTAAAGGACGAAAGCAATTACGGGGTAAAGAAAGGGGAAGCGGGAAAAATTAAGCGATTGCGGGCCGGTCAAAATCCGTGAAGTACGGGTGGTCTCGAAAAAATCACACAGGAAACAGCGGGCGAGACGGAGGGTCGTAAGTTACGGAATGCTTGACAAGTTCAAGTCGGAGTGGCGCCCGCTGGCGCCGTCGCCTGCGCCAAGGGCCGAAATGTGATCCGCGTTATCCGTCGAAATGATTCGTGACATAACACACATGCGTTGAAGGTAAATGAATAACAGGGTCCGAAAACTATTTATCAGCCGGTACATGACGGGTACGTAAAAATTCCGCATAAATTCTGGGTTAGGGGGATGGCGCGTCAGGTTTTCAGGCGCCAACGTTTCCGTCGCGACCACACACGAAAATGAAGACACTCGTACGCAAATTGAAGATAGATTAATCCGTTAACGATAAGTACCCAAAAATGTAACTGAGATTGGGATTAACGTGACAACTATTCGGGTTTATTCGGTAGGCGGAAATGATCGCCCGCGCGCTGCCTATTTGGGATCGTAGTGACAGCCATACGTTCCAGAGTTGAATTGAAACAAGTACTAGGGGGGTACCGCGGGGTTAAGGGAACGGCATTGTCCGCGAATATGGCAGAAGGTACTTGGGTCAATTCGCTCGCGAAATAATGGTCCTTAGAGAGCTGGCGGGGCTATTGCGTGTATGACACGTTAGTCATGGGACGCGTGGGTGCGTAAGTGGTCCGCAAGCTTTCCGTAATGGGGTTGCACAGACAGAGTTGTTGTCTCATGAGGAGGCTAGGTGAACGGCTGGGGGCCCTGTTTGATCGAAGTTTCATGCAACTTGGAGCCCGCGGGATTCGCGAGGTCGCGGGCACGCGACCGGGTGGTTCGCATGCGTTAATCTTTTGGTCGACCGAGCGAGTCTGGACTTAGTGGTGCACAACTAAGGAAGGTCGCGATCGTTCGATCTAGGGGACGCTGCGGATGCCGAGTCATAGGTTGAATCGATTTCGGGGAACAGATTAAAAGGGGAAATCGATAAGGCCTCGGCTGGTAGCAAACAGGCTTAGCTGCTCGCAGACACCTCGGAGGTCGGCCTCATGGACTCAACCTTCAGGTGATTGATCACGAGTTCCACGTAGAGGTCACAAACCGTCATTGTCGACGTTCAATTAGTTACGCTCGCGCTTATCCCAATCTCACCCCTTGTCGGAATATTTATTTTATGTGAAAGTTATGGGACATGTGTCCGTTGTACTTGCTAATTTATTGATTTATTTCTGTCATGAAATCCGCCACCTGCCGCATGATCGTTTATTTATTGTTAACAATTAAGAATTTGCACGCTAGGTGATAGCGCATTTAGTAGGTAAATTAGGGCGGTGCCCGGTCGGTCGCGTCTCGAGACGCATCGCGCAACCATCCCTTCGGTTGCTAAGTGCGGTACTCCAGGTCAAAGAATGCGGGTGGTGCTTCGGGGAGTGCGACCAATCCCGTGACTACGTGACCCGCGTCGAAAATAGGGGAAGAAATTAGCGGGCGCCTGGCGAATGGAAAGTGTGTGCGCGGGTGGGTTCCCCGCGGTCGGAGCAGGGGAACCGGACTGTTAAAACCAGGCGACGGGCGATGGGGGGCCGGTTTTTTTCGTTAGAATCGGGAAGACGAAGATCGTCGGCGTACGCGGTGAATTTTTCGTTTGATTCGATTCGGTTTGCGGTGTTGGTTGATTAAGCGATCGCAGTAGGACATTTTTTTTTCTCTTCATTGAGCTTACGAGTAAAGCGGCAGGTGCGGAGTGTGCCCAAAATTATCGCAATACATACATTTGATTGAAATCGAGTTTATAATTATTCCCTTTATTTTCACCACCCGTCGTCAGTAACACAATAAATTTATTGAAAATTCAATTTATTAACAAAAAAATACGGTTTCCTGAATGAAAAGTGTGGGGATTTAAAAATATTTTTAATTCGTGGATAATTAATTCGTGGATTTTTAATTCGTGGATTTTTATTCATTTAATGAATTTATTAAAAATTTAATTTATTAACAAAAAATACGGTTTCCTGCCTATAAAGTGTGGGGATATAAAAATATTTTCAATTCGTGAATAATTAATTCGTGGATTCATATTTGTTTAATAAATTTGTTGAAAATTTAATTTATTAACAAAAAAATACGGTTTCCTGCCTATAAAGTGTGGGCATTTAAAAATATTCCTAATTCGTGGAAAATTAATTCGTGGATTTTCATTTATTCAATAAATTCATTGAAAATTTAATTCATTAACAAAAAAATACGGTTTCCTGCCTATAAAGTGTGGGGTTAAAAAAATATTTTTAATTTGTGGATAATTAATTCGGATTTTTATTTATTTAATAAATTTATTAAAAATTCAATCAATTAACGAAAAAATACGGTTTCCTTTCTATAAATTGTGAAGTTTTAAAAATATTATAAATTCGTGGATAATTAATTCCTGGATTCTTTTCATTTAATAAATTTATTAAAAATTCAATTTATCAACAAAAAAATACAGTTTCCTGCCTATAAATTGTGGGGATTTAAAAATATTTTTAATTCGTGGATAATAAATTCGTGGATGATTAATTCGTGGATTTTTATTTATTCAATAAATTTATTGAAAATTTAATTTATTAACAAAAAAATACGGTTTCCTGCCTATAAAGTGTGGGGATTTAAAAATATTTTTAATTCGTGGATAATTAATTCGTGGATAATCAATTCGTGGATTTTTATTCATTCAATAAATTTATTATAAATTTAATTAAATAACGAAAAAAAAAACTTTCCTGCCTATAAAGTGTGGGGATTCAAAAATATTTTCAATTCGTGGATAATTAATTCGTGGATTTTTATTTATTTAATAAATGTATTGAAAATTTAATTCATTGACAGAAAAATACGGTTTCCTGCCTATAAAGTGTGGGGATTTAGAAATATTTTCAATTCGTGAATAATTAATTCGTGGATTCATATTTATTTAATAAATTTATTGAAAATTTAATTTATTAACAAAAAAATACGGTTTCCTGCCTATAAATTGTGGGGATTTAAAAATATTTTTAATTCGTGGATAATTAATTCGTGGATGATTAATTCGTGGATTTTTATTTATTCAATATATTCATTGAAAATTTAATTTATTACCAAAGAAATACGGTTTCCTGCCTATAAAGTGTGGGGATTTAAAAATATTTTTAATTCGTGGATAATTGATTCGTGGATAATTAATTCGTGGATTTTTATTTATTCAATAAATTCATTGAAAATTTAATTTATTACCTAAAAAATACGGTTTCCTGACTATAAAGTGTGAGGATTTAAAAATATTCTTAATTCGTGGATAATTGATCTGTGGATAATTAATTTGTGGATTTTTATTTATTCAATAAATTCATTAAAAATTCAATTTATTATTAAAATATACGGTTTCCTGAATGAAAAGTGTGGGGATTTAAAAATATTTTTAATTCGTGGATAATTAATTCGTGGATTTTTAATTCGTGGATTTTTATTTATTCAATGAATTTATTAAAAATTTAATTTATTAACAAAAAAACGGTTTCCTGCCTATAAAGTGTGGGGATATAAAAATATTTTCAATTCGTGAATAATTAATTCGTGGATTTATATTTATTCAATAAATTTATTGAAAATTTAATTTATTAACAAAAAAATACGGTTTCCTGCCTATAAATTGTGGGGATTTAAAAATATTTTTAATTCGTGGATAATTAATTCGTGGATGATTAATTCGTGGATTTTTATTTATTCAATATATTCATTGAAAATTTAATTTATTACCAAAAAATACGGTTTCCTGCCTATAAAGTGTGGGGATTTAAAAATATTTTTAATTCGTGGATAATTGATTCGTGGATAATTAATTCGTGGATTTTTATTTATTCAATAAATTTATTGAAAATCTAATTTATTAACAGAAAAATACGGTTTCCTGCCTATAAAGTGTGGGGATTTAAAAATATTTTTAATTCGTGGATAATTAATTCGTGGATTTTCATTTATTCAATAAATTTATTGAAAATTAAATTTATTAACAGAGAAATACGGTTTCCTGCCTATAAAGTGTGGGGATTTAAAAATATTTTTGATTCGTGAATAATTAATTCGTGGATTTTTATTTATTTAATAAATTTATTAAAAATTCAATTAATTAACGAAAAAATACGGTTTCCTTCCTATAAAGTGTGAAGTTTT
The DNA here is from genome assembly GCA_020654155.1 of Novius pumilus. Lineage (NCBI taxonomy): Eukaryota > Metazoa > Arthropoda > Insecta > Coleoptera > Coccinellidae > Novius > Novius pumilus. The sequence goes on from JAIFOV010000520.1 coordinate 76,122, forward strand.
AAAAATATTCTCAATTCGTGGATAATTATTTCGTGGATTTTTTTCATTTAATAAATTTATTAAAAATTCAATTTATCAACAGAAAAATACGGTTTCCTGCCTATAAATTGTGGGGATTTAAAAATATTTTTAATTCGTGGATAATTAATTCGTGGATGATTAATTCGTGGATTTTTATTTATTCAATAAATTTATTGAAAATTTAATTTATTAACAAAAAAATACGGTTCCCTGCCTATCAAGTGTGATGATTTAAAAATATCTTTAATTCGTGGATAATTAATTCGTGGATGATCAATTCGTGGATTTTTATTTATTCAATGAATTTATTGAAAATTTAATTTATTAACAAAAAATTCGTTTTCCTGCCTATAAAGTGTGGGGATATAAAAATATTTTCAATTCGTGGATAATTAATTCGTGGATTTATATTCATTTAATAAATTTATTGAAAATTTTATTTATTAACAAAAAAATACGGTTTCCTGCCTATAAAGTGTGGGGATTCAAAAATATTCTTAATTCGTGGAAAATTAATTCGTGGATTTTCATTTATTCAATAAATTCATTGAAAATTTAATTTATTAACAAAAAAATACGGTTTTCTGCCTATAAAGTGTGGGGTTTTAAAAATATTTTTAATTTGTGGATAATTAATTAGGATTTTTATTTATTTAATAAATTTATCAAAAATTTGGATAATTAACGAAAAAATACGGTTTCCTTCCTATAAAGTGTGAAGTTTTAAAAATATTCTCAATTCGTGGATAATTAATTCCTGGATTTTTTTCATTTAATAAATTTATTAAAAATTCAATTTATCAACAAAAAAATACAGTTTCCTGCCTATAAATTGTGGGGATTTAAAAATATTTTTAATTCGTGGATAATTAATTCGTGGATGATAAATTCGTGGATTCTTATTTATTCAATAAATTCATTGAAAATTTAATTTATTAACAAAAAAATACGGTTCCCTGCCTATAAAGTGTGGGGATTTAAAAATATTTTTAATTCGTGGATAATTAATTCGTGGATTTTTATTTATTCAATAAATTTATTAAAAATTTAATTTATTAACAAAAATACGGTTTCCTGTCTATAAAGTGTGGGGATTTAAAAATATTTTTAATTCGTGGATAATTAATTCGTGGATTTTTAATTCGTTTTTTATTTATTCAATAAATTTATTAAAAATTTAATTTATTAACAAAAATACGGTTTCCTGCCTATAAAGTGTGGGGATTTAAAAATATTTTCAATTCGTGGATAATTAATTCGTGGATTTATATTTATTTAATAAATTTATTAAAAATTTAATTTATTAACAAAAAATACGGTTTCCTGCCTATAAAGTGTGGGGATTTAAAAATATTTTTAATTCGTGGAAAATTAATTCGTGGATTTTCATTTATTCAATAAATTTATTGAAAATTTAATTTATTAACAAAAAAATACGGTTTCCTGCCTATAAAGTGTGGGGATTTAAAAATATTTTTAATTCGTGGATAATTAATTCGTGGATTTTTATTTATTTAATAAATTTATTAAAAATTCAATTAATTAACGAAAAAATACGGTTTCCTTCCTATAAAGTGTGAAGTTTTAAAAATATTCTCAATTCGTGGATAATTAATTCGTGGATTTTTTTCATTTAATAAATTTATTAAAAATTCAATTTATCAACAAAAAAATACGGTTTCCTGCCTATAAATTGTGGGGATTTAAAAATATTTTTAATTCGTGGATAATTAATTCGTGGATGATTAATTCGTGGATTTTTATTTATTCAATAAATTTATTGAAAATTTAATTTATTAACAAAAAATACGGTTTCCTGCCTATAAAGTGTGGGGATTTAAAAATATTTTTAATTCGTGGATAATTAATTCGTGGATAATCAATTCGTGGATTTTAATTAATTCAATAAATTTATTAAAAATTTAATTTATTAACAAAAAATACGGTTTCCTGCCTATAAAGTGTGAGGATTTAAAAATATTTTCAATTCGTGGATAATTAATTCGTGGATTTTTATTTATTTAATAAATTTATTTAAAATTTAATTCATTAACAAAAAATACGGTTTCCTGCCTATAAAGTGTGAGGATTTAAAAATATTTTTGATTCGTGGATAATTAATTCGTGGATTTTTATTTATTTAATAAATTTATTGAAAATTTAATTTATTAACAAAAAAACGGTTTCCTGCCTATAAAGTGTGGGGATTTGAAAATATTTTCAATTCGTGGATAATTAATTCGTGGATTTTTATTTATTTAATAAATTTATTGAAAATTTAATTTATTAACAAAAATACGGTTTCCTGCCTATAAAGTGTGGGGATTTAAAAATATTTTCAATTCGTGGATAATTAATTCGTGGATTTTTATTTATTCAATAAATTTATTGAAAATTTAATTTATTAACAAAAAATACGGTTTCCTGCCTATAAAGTGTGGGGATTTAAAAATATTTTTAATTCGTGGATAATTAATTCGTGGATTTTCATTTATTTAATAAATTTATTGAAAATTTAATTTATTACCAAAAAACTACGGTTTCCTGAATATGAAATGTGGATATTTGAAAATATTTTTGATTCGTGGATAATTAATCCGTGGATTTTTATTTATTTTATAGATTCATTGAAAATTTGATTTATTAACAGAAAAATACGGTTTCCTGCCTATAAAGTGTGAAGTTTTAAAAATATTCTCAATTCGTGGATAATTAATTCGTGGATTTTTTTCATTTAATAAATTTATTAAAAATTCAATTTATCAACAAAAAAATACGGTTTCCTGCCTATAAATTGTGGGGATTTAAAAATATTTTTAATTCGTGGATAATTAATTCGTGGATGATTAATTCGTGGATTCTTATTTATTCAATAAATTCATTGAAAATTTAATTTATTAACAAAAAAATACGGTTCCCTGCCTATAAAGTGTGGGGATTTAAAAATATTTTTAATTCGTGGATAATTAATTCGTGGATGATCAATTCGTGGATTTTTATTTATTCATGATGGTCAGTTATTAACACGCAGATGTACTTCAACAACCTTTTATTCAATATCACAATCAGTGACAACCGTATGACAAAACTACTAAACCGCTAAAGTGGTTACATCACCATGACAACAACATAGAACTGAAAACAATAGAATCATGTGCGTTGCCATGAGAACATCATTGTACTCCAACACTCCCCCTCAATGAGTTCTTTCCATTTTCTAGTCCCAAAAGCTGAAAACACTTATTATGTTTTGGACCTGGCAACTCTTTCGTCAGCACATCAGCAACCATTTCACCGGTTGGAATGTAATCAATTTTTACAACTCCTTCCGATAACACATCTCGTATAAAATGATACTTCGTATCTATGTGTTTCGTTCTCGTGCTGTAGGCCGAATTCTTGGCCAGTTTGATTGCCCCCATATTATCACAGAATATTTTCGTATTTGTGAATTCAACAAATTCTAATTCTTTTAACATTCTGTTCAAATATAAACATTCTTTCATAGCATCACTTAATGCCATATATTCAGCCTCAGTAGACGATAATGCAACGGTACGTTGTTTTCTTGCTTCCCACGATATTGGTCCACCACTGATAGAAATAACAAATCCTGTGTACGATCTTCGATCATCCGGACAACTGGCCCAATCTGCATCGACTAAACAATTTGTTGTTGCTCCCCCAGGTTTGAAAAATATACCAAGACTGGTAGACCCCTTGAGGTAGCGAAGTACCCTTTTCGCCGCATACCAATGACTCTCATCGTTACAGTCGTTGAATTGGCTGAGTTTGCTCACTGCAAAAGCAATATCTGGTCTTGTGGAAACTGCGAGATACATCAACGACCCAATTAGTTCCCTGTATGGTCTAACGGATGAGCTTAGCTCTCGAGACTCTTTTGGTTTCACGAGCTTTATTCCAGGATCCATCGGCGTTTTTACCGGATTACAGTCCTTCATTCCAAACCTCTCCAGTATGTCATTAACGTGACCATTTTGATGCAAAATCATCGATCTCCCACGCCTTACGAATTCGATACCAAGACAATATTTAATCTCGCCTAGATCCTTGATCTCAAATTCTTTTGCTAAATTCTCTTTGAATTCTCGAGCAATCTTCACATTTCTGAACGCCAAAATTATGTCATCAACATATACGGCGATCAACAGTTGATCGTTCTCACTTCCGATCTTATAAACGCATGGATCTGCTTCAATAGGCACTGCGCCATATTTTTTAAAAACCTTTTCCAAAGCAATATGCCAATTCCTTCCGGCTTGTTTTAGTCCATAAAGTGATTTTTTTAAAAGACACACCCTATTCCCTTTTTTGAATTCTTTCCACATGGACTTAGCTTCCTCCCGTATTTTCCTTTCACATGTTTCATCGGAAACAATTATACCGAGTACGTCTTCCAGGTATTTCGGAGGCTCCATAAATATCTGCTCTTCAATTTCTCCGTTCAGATAAGCAGTCGTTATGTCCATTTGATGAATATTCATGTTTCGATGTATGGCGAGAGCTATTAAAGTTCGTATGGAACTTAGTCGAGCCACTGGTGCGAACGTCTGGTTAAAGTGAACCCCTGGACGTTGAGAAAATCCTCGTGCTACCAAACGAGCTTTTCTTTTCTCTACAGTTCCGTCCGGTTTGTACTTGTTTCTTAAGACCATTCTACTTCCGATTGTTTCTGCATGTTCGGGACGACTGACTACTTTCCATGTCCTGTTTTTGATAATACATTTCATTTCTTCGGCCATAGCTCGGAACCAATCGTTCGAATTTGGTCCTTTTATTGCTATATTCACAGGAATTTCCGAAATACAACCGTATTCGTCTAACATTTTCGAATTTTCCTTTCGACCATGTGGTAAATTTTCCGGGGTCTTCCCCTGGATCCGCTTCGATCAATTCTTGGTCGACCAGGCCCCCTTACCAATGATTCAAAATCTTCACGATCGTTCTGTCGACCAGGCCCCCTTACCAATGATTCAAAATCTTCACGATCGTTCTGCCTCTCATCCTGCATAGATTTTTTCGGCTCTTCTCGTTCCATATAGTTTTCAATCGTCCTAAATTCCTTTGGATATGTTTCCACTTCAGATTCAGGATTTTTAATCCTGTCTTGAATAAAATATTCGTAGTTGTTACCGGATTTCGTATTTCTTCCTTCTCTGAAGATAACGTCTCGTGAAATTACAACTTTTCTTTCATCCTGTATCCATATGCGATAACCTTTTGATTCTTCCGAATATCCCACGAAAAATCCTTTCTTGGTACGATCTTCAAACTTTCCCTTTCCTGGTCGGTTATTAAGAATGAATACGACGCATCCGAATTCTCTAAAGTGTTTAACATTTGGTTTCTTCCCGGTCCAAACTTCGTAAGGGGTTTTTCCGTTTAGACTTCGTGTAGGGCATCTATTTCGAATATAGTTTGCAGTATTCAATGCCTCGGCCCATAATATAGGTGGCAATCCTGATTGTTTCAATAAGCAACGTGCCATTTCGACAAGTGTTCGATTTTTTCTTTCCGAAATTCCATTTTGTTCAGGACAATACGGCACTGTCTTCCGGCGAACTATTCCGCAGTTCTTCAAATATATGTCGAATTCTGCGTTAACGTATTCTGTACCGTTATCAGATTGAAAATATTTGATATTTAAGCCTTTTGTGTTTTGAACCATTTTTCTATATTCTTTGAATTTTCCGATGGATTCGTTTTTATTCTTTAGGAAATAAATTTCCGACCATCGTGACTTGTCATCAATAAACGTAATGTAATATTTCGCCTTTCCTATAGATTCCACTCGCATAGGACCTCCTACATCCGAGTGTACGACTTCAAGTAGTTTCGATATTCTATCAGACTTCTTCGGAAAGGGATTCTTGTCATTTTTTCTTCAACGCAAGTATCACATTCAAATTTTCCGGTTATTAATTTGAAATTCAATCCTAAAATGTTGTTGCAACGTTTCGCTGTGAGTAAATCCTTAAAATTTAGGTGACCAAGACGACGATGCCACTTCATAACTTCTTCCATAGGACCCTCCATTTCCGAAAATTTACGTGCGTCATGATCATTTTCTTGTATGAAATACAGACCATTTATTCTTTCCGCTTTAATTTTCACATTTCCACGCGAATCAATTATCAGGGCTTCGTTTTTCCGAAATACAACTTCGAAGTTTTTGTCTGTAATTTTTCCAACTGATAGTAGGTTTGTCCTTAAGTCGGGTACGTGCAATGTATCGCTCAACTGAATATCCATAATTTTACCGAAAGTTGTGGTTGAAAAATTTGCCATTCCTTTCGCCTTAATTTCCGTCGTTTCTCTCCCAGATTTCCACGTGTTCCTTCGATTCCGTTTCTGACGGTTTCTTGAATGAACCATTCACGTACCCCAGATAATCGTATTTGATTAACAGGGCTTCCATCTGAATTTTCCATGTATCATAGTTCTCCTTATTAAGAACTTCTATTCTGGTTGTCAACGTGTTCATCGTTAAATCACGTACAAATTCTGATGCACTTTTTTTTTTTTTAAATATAACTCGAGTCAAAATACTTCGAAGAGTCTGGCCTTTTACTTACGCTAGTTCTGGGCCCATAACCTGATGGTCAGTTATTAACACGCAGATGTACTTCAACAACCTTTTATTCAATATCACAATCAGTGACAACCGTATGACAAAACTACTAAACCGCTAAAGTGGTTACATCACCATGACAACAACATAGAACTGAAAACAATAGAATCATGTGCGTTGCCATGAGAACATCATTGTACTCCAACAATTCAATAAATTCATTAAAAATTTAATTTATTAACAAAAAAATACGGTTTCCTGAATGAAAAGTGTGGGGATTTAAAAATATTTTTAATTCGTGGATAATTAATTCGTGGATTTTTAATTCGTGGATTTTTATTTATCTAATGAATTTATTTAAATTTAATTTATTAACAAAAAATACGGTTTCCTGCCTATAAAGTGTGGGGATATAAAAATATTTTCAATTCGTGGATAATTAATTCGTGGATAATTAATTCGTGGATTTATATTTATTTAATAAATTTATTAAAAATTTTATTTATTAACAAAAAATACGGTTTCCTGCCTATAAAGTGTGGGGATCCAAAAATATTCTTAATTCGTGGAAAATTAATTCGTGGATTTTCATTTATTCAATAAATTCATTGAAAATTTAATTTATTAACAAAAAATACGGTTTTCTGCCTATAAAGTGTGGGGTTTTAAAAATATTTTTAATTTGTGGATAATTAATTAGGATTTTTATTTATTTAATAAATTCATTAAAAATTCAAATAATTAACGAAAAAATTCGGTTTCCTTCCTATAAAGTGTGAAGTTTTAAAAATATTCTCAATTCGTGGATAATTAATTCCTGGATTTTTTTCATTTAATAAATTTATTAAAAATTCAATTTATCAACAAAAAAATACAGTTTCCTGCCTATAAATTGTGGGGATTTAAAAATATTTTTAATTCGTGGATAATAAATTCGTGGATGATTAATTCGTGGATTTTTATTTATTCAATAAATTTATTGAAAATTTAATTTATTAACAAAAAATACGGTTCCCTGCCTATAAAGTGTGGGGATTTAAAAATATTTTCAATTCGTGGATAATTAATTCGTGGATAATCAATTCGTGGATTTTAATTCATTCAATAAATTTATCAAAAATTTAATTTAATAACGAAAAAAAAAGTTTCCTGCCTATAAAGTGTGGGGATTTAAAAATATTTTCAATTCGTGGATAATTAATTCGTGGATTTTTATTTATTTAATAAATTTATTAACAATTCAATTCATTAACAGAAAAATACGGTTTCCTGCCTATAAAGTGTGGGGATTTAGAAATATTTTTGATTCGTGAATAATTAATCCGTGGATTTTTATTTATTTAATAAATTTATTGAAAATTTAATTTATTAACAAAAAAATACGGTTTCCTGTCTATAAAGTGTGGGGATTGAGAAATATTTTTGATTCGTGGATAATTAATCCGTGGATTTTTATTTATTTATTAAATTTATTGAAAATTTAATTTATTAACAAAAAATACGGTTTCCTGCCTATAAAGTGTGGGGATTTAAAAATATTTTCAATTCGTGGATAATTTATTCGTGGATTTTTATTTATTCAATAAATTTATTGAAAATTTAATTTATTAACAAAAAAATACGGTTTCCTGTCTATAAAGTGTGGGGATTTAGAAATATTTTTGATTCGTGGATAATTAATCCGTGGATTTTTATTTATTTAATAAATTTATTGAAAATTTAATTTATTAACAAAAAATACGGTTTCCTGTCTATAAAGTGTGGGGATTTAAAAATATTTTCAATTTGTGGATAATTAATTCGTGGATATTTATTTATTTAATAAATTTATTAAAAATTTAATTTATCAACAAAAAAATACGGTTTCCTGCCTATAAAGTGTGGGGATTTAGAAATATTTTTGATTCGTGGATAATTAATCAATGGATTTTTATTTATTTAATAAATTCATTGAAAATTTAATTTATTAACAAAAAAATACGGTTTCCTGCCTATAAAATGTGGAGATTTAAGAATATTTTCAATTCGTGGATAATTAATTCGTGGATTTTTATTTATCTAATAAATTTATTGAAAATTTAATTTATCAACAAAAAAATACGGTTTCCTGCCTCTTGTGATGTACGGACGGGGATCCAAAGGGGTAAACGACGATAACGTTAAGTCATTACGTTAAACGTTCTTTATTTTATTAATATTTGCGATACACTTCTTACTCGTGTTGGCTTATCAATAATAATGAATAATGTACAGTGAAACGATTCTCATATGACTACATCGATCTTGCTGAATTACCAATTTAGTACATACCTGTGAGTTCAATATATTCGATATGTGAATACAGGATGTGGAAATAATAACAATTTCGGAATTCATATGTTAGTGAAATGAATGAACTTAATTAACCTTATCTATTTTATATCTTTACATTACACCTCCCCCGAAAAAGGGAAAAGAATTTTTTTTCACACAAAAGGAAAAAAAAAATTTTTTTTTTTTTATATCTAACAGCCCCCTTACATATTAATCATGATACAGTTTTACATTATTTTTATGGATCTTAACTAACTTGTTACCTACCTCTAGAACTAAGTTTTCTGGTTCAATGTTTACAACGTTATATGGACCTTTAAAAATATCATCTCTTTTATTTGTAACGTGAGTTTTTACTAAGACTTTATTGCCGATTTCAAATTTCCGAATTTTCGTGGATTTGTCGAATAAAATTTTTCTTTTATGTTTAGAACAAATTAAATTTTCTTTTGCATCGTTCCAAGCTGTTTGTAATTTATAGCGAAGCTCTAAAGGATAATTTTCGAAATTGAAAAGTGGATCAGGATTTGTGATAATATTAGATGGTAAATTACATGTTTTTCCGAACACTAGTTCATGTGGAGTATATTTTGTCTCTGTGTGAACCGTATTATTATATGCGAAACACCAAAATGGAACCCAAGAGCCCCATGTTTCTGTATTACCTTTAGTATAGATTCTTAAATAAGCTGCCAAATGTTTATGCGAATTTTCAAGCGAACCTAACGTTTCGTGATGGTATGCTGTTGAATTGAATTGTTTTATGTTCAGTAACTTACATGTTTCTTTGAATAAATCAGATAAAAATTCAGTACCTTTATCAGTTACACATTCAGATGGTATTCCGTATTTTAAAACAAAATTATTCACGAAAGCTCTTGCTACACTTTCAGATTCTTTGTTAATTATGGGTATTGCTTCGACAAATTTTGATAATTCACACTGAATGGTAAGAATATATCTATTATTTTCTGTATCTGGTTCTAAAGGTCCTACTAAGTCCAAAAAAATTTTCTCAAAAGCAGACGATGCGGTTGTAGTGATTGCCATTGGGTGTTTAGCTATGTTAAAATGTTTCTGACGTTGACAATCGTCACATTTTTTAACAAACTTTTCTACATCGTCCCTTAATCCTGACCAAAAGTAATATTTCTTTATATCATTGAACATTCTATTGATGCCTGCATGTCCTCCTGTAGCTAAAATATGGAAATCATTCAAAATTAATTGTCTCAATTCGAGTTCGTTAATTTCCTTCTTGTCTCTTATTATCGTTATTTGTATACCGCGGGTTTTAAATTCTGTTATATTAACTTTGACGTCATCTATTAGTTGCCTATTTTCTTCATTTTTCAATATAAAAATATTGTGTATTTCATACTGTTTGCAAACAGTCCATAAATCTCCCAACGATGCTGCGAAGGCGAACGCTGGTTGAGCCTTTATGTGTATTATTTTCTCATTTATGCAATATATAATATTATTTGCAACTATTTCACCTAGGTTTTTCTTCTTTCTCTTCATTGAGATGAAATTATTTTTGAAATTACGCGTAATTCAATGCTGTCTTTTTTAGGTTTCAGAAGTTCAATCATATCGGGGTGATCAGTCCCATTTTGCAATGATTGTTCTTCAGTCTTGCAGATTTCCTGCTTCATTTTCTTCGTTTGTGCTCTAGTGAGCACGAATGACTTGTTCTCCATGTCCGTACTTAGTGAATTCAGTTCTTCACTGGTGATAACAATACGTGAAAGGGCATCAGCTGCCACATTATCTCTACCCTTTATGTAATAAACCGAAAAATCATATTCTGACAACTGTAACCTAAATTTAGTGAGCCTACTGGATGGCTCAGTCATGCTGAATAGATAAACTAACGGTCTATGGTCCGTATATATTGAAAAATGCCGTCCGTACAAGTAAGGACGAAACTTTTTTACAGCCCAGACTATGGCTAAGAGTTCTTTTTCTATTGTCGGGTAATTTTTTTCTGCCTTATTAAGTGCCCTGCTTGCATATGCTACGGGCTGGTCGTCACTGTTCGCCAGAACAGCCCCTAAAGCTACTCCTGAGGCGTCCGTTCTTAAAATAAAATCATTTTCAAAATTTGGAAACTGCAAAACAGGTGCTTCTTTGAGACATTTTTTTAGTTTCTCAAAAGCAATTTGACATTCATCGTTCCACTTAAATTCTACATTTTTCTTTGATAACCTGTTCAAAGGTTCTGCTATTTGAGCAAAATTTTCAATGAATCTTCTGTAGAAATTTGCAAAAGCTACGAATCGTTTGACCTCCTGTGAGTTAGTAGGAATTGGATATTTTTCTAAAGAATTTGTTTTTTCAGGATCGGGGGAAACACCCCTTTCACTTATTGAGTGCCCTAAATATAATATATCTTTTCTCAAGAAAACACACTTGCTCGGATTTAATTTCAGATTAACTTTCCGCAATCTACTTAGAACCTTAACTAAATTTAAATTATGTGTCTGTAACGTGTTACCAAACACAACTAAATCGTCCAAATAAACAAAGCAATTTTCGAAATTCAAACCTGCCATAGCAATGGTCATGACACGTGAAAAGGCATTAGGACTTATTTTACATCCCATGGGTAACCTTGTCATTTGAAATTGTCCTTTGTCTGTGAGAAAAGCTGTGCATTTTCTAGATTCAGAATTCAACTCGACTTGATAGTATCCTTGATATAAATCAAGATGAGAAAAATATATGGCTCCTGATAAGGAATCTAAAATTTCGTCAATACATGGTAATGGAAATTTGTCGTTTTCAATGCGTTCATTTAAATGACGATAATCTATCACAACTCTCCAACGTTTATTACCATGTGCATCCACTTTCTTTGGTACTATTAGCAATGGGGATGACCACGGAGAAGCTGTGGGTTCTATGATTCCAGCTTCAAGCATTTGATTTACTTGTTTATCGATTTCAGCCTTTTGGGCATAAGGTAATCGATATGGCTTGGTATATGACGGCGTTATTCCCTTTTTCAAAGTGACATTTTGCTTGCCAATATTTGTTACTGTTGCTCTATCACCATTTAAAAAGAAAACATCTGCAAATTTTGCGCAAATTTTCTCAATTGAGATTTTTTCATCTGTATTAAGAGAATCCAAATTAATCTCATCCAGTAAAGTATCTACGCGACTTACATCAATTTTCGTATTTTCAAATTTGTAACATGTAAATTCATCTAAATTTTTAATTTTTGGCCTAAAATTTCTGATAACTACTTCATGATCATTTACATTTAAAATTCTGATCGGTATTGCATTACCTAGCGGCTTTGCTACTAGACTCGCTACAAGAACGCCGTTTGAAATTTCTTCAGGTAACACGAAACACTCATTGTGAAGGTAAGGAATTTCAATGTAAAAAATTTTTTCACATCTCGGTGGGACTACTAATTTTTCATCATGTATCGATTGAAGCGGTACAATATATTTTTTACCGTGAAGATGAAATTGAAATTCAGATTTTTCATAATTAATTGTGGCCAAATGATCAACCAAGAAATCTGATCCTAATATTCCATCTATTTCTCCATCAAATGCATTCATCACATGAAACTTGTGAATTAGCAATACCTGACCTATCTCAAATTCCAATGCAAGTTCACCCAACGTACGAGTTGACCCCGTTACTCCAGTAATACGAGTATTCTTCGACCTCGTTACGGTTTCATTTTCGTATAATTGTTCCTTAAAAACTACACTCAATGATGCTCCAGTATCTAATAAGAATCTTAAACTTCTACCCCTATAAATTATAGTAATAAAATTCAAACCACGTAATCTAAAAATTGAATTATCGTCCATACTACTTTTAGGTACGAAAAAACTTATCCGCATTTGATTTGTTTTGAAGTTCGGTCGTTGAACGTCTTTCATGAATTTCATTCACATTATATATACGCCTATCATTTGCAAAATGACCTCGATTGAACCTAGCGTTATGAAATCCTCGACTAATTCTACGATTTCCTCGAAATTCTTTACCGGGTACCTTTGGTAAGTTATCATTGCTGTTGGTAAATTTATAACTGGAATTTTGCCTAAAATCATTTCTTCGCGGAATAGCGTTATTTGGTCGCCGATTACCTCTGGAATAATTTCCGCGGCGATTAACATAGGAATAGATTTTCTCAGAAGGTGCCGATATTTTATTGAGATTTTCTTCTTGAGCTATAGTTATCGCTTCTTTCAAAGAGTTACAGTTACGTGCTTTTACCAACAGTCCTAAATCTCTATCTCTCAAACCATTCGCGAAAGAATTTATTGCAATTTTCTCGTTGTTAGCTGACAAAAAAGGTTTAGCACATTCGTTATCACCCATCTCAGTTAATGTTAAATTAACCATTAGCTCTTCTACTGTACGTCCAAAATCATCGATGCTTTTACTACGCTGTTCTGCTTCAATTAATTGCAAAGATAATGCTGATACTGACTTTTTTGGAAGCAAATTATTCTTTATATCTGATATCAATTCTTGATTGTTAGGATATTCTGTTTTCAAACGTAATCTCGAATAATGGTTCAATTTAGTTTTTAAAACGAACTGAGTAAGAAATTTCTTGCCGTCGTTGTCTAACATTGAATCGTACATAGATACTGTTTCAATTAATTGGTGAACACTATTTTCCGATCCATCTATGGAAGGAATCAAAGCTGTTGCTGTACGTAAATCGAATTTTCCAGCCATTGTTTTTGAAACACTGTCAACCTGATCACTATCCGCGATACAATTTTCCAATCTATCTTCTAATGTTTTACTTATACTCGTTATTAATAATTCGACTTCCGATAAATGACATTGAATTGATTCAAATTCTTTCGGATCACGATCGTTTAATTCTGCAAGTATTGCTTGTTTAACGTTACGAAAATTCTCAACTAGCAGCCTTAGCTCTTCAGTTTTTTTTTTACAAAACTCGATATTTGTCCTTCTTTCTATTGGATCCTTTCCTAAATTACGTTTAAAATTTTTCAATTCTTCATACACAGATTTCAATGACTTATCTAGCTCTGACATTGCAGTATCGTTAACATTGTTAGCAAAAAAAAATTTCCGCTACATTAACCCAAAATTATTCTACAAAAAAAAATCCTACGGTCATATATCACTTTGCCACTCACCGATTGAATGTCGCACCCTTCACTAAACAGTGTTTAAATATCTTCTTTTGATGCAATGCGTCGAATCTCTGCTCGATGAACTTCCTGTCGGGCAATACTTCTTATGGTTCCTTTGCATCGTTTGAACAGGATGAAAGCTGCCACCAGTACAACGAAGACGAACAACAGGATCATCATAGTTTCCATACGTTCAATTGACGGTGCCGCTGAAGCGGTATTACCTGCTCCATTTTGAGCGATGATTACCTCCTCCTTGTTGACTTCCTTTTTTTCTTGTTTTGATTGACTGCCTCCCATTTTATTTCCACTCGTTAATATTACGCCTTCAACTAATCCATTATCATCTCGTATCCTGGCAGGATCGCCATGTGATGTACGGACGGGGATCCAAAGGGGTAAACGACGATAACGTTAAGTCATTACGTTAAACGTTCTTTATTTTATTAATATTTGCGATACACTTCTTACTCGTGTTGGCTTATCAATAATAATGAATAATGTACAGTGAAACGATTCTCATATGACTACATCGATCTTGCTGAATTACCAATTTAGTACATACCTGTGAGTTCAATATATTCGATATGTGAATACAGGATGTGGAAATAATAACAATTTCGGAATTCATATGTTAGTGAAATGAATGAACTTAATTAACCTTATCTATTTTATATCTTTACATTACACTCTAAAGTGTGGGGATTTAGAAATAAATTTAATTCGTGGATAATTAATCCGTGGATTTTTATTTATTTAATAAATTTATTAAAAATTTAATTAATTTACGAAAAAATACGGTTTCCTTCCTATAAAGTGTGAGGTTTTAAAAATATTCTCAATTCGTGGATAATTAATTCGTGGATTTTTTTTATTTAATAAATTTATTAAAAATTCAATTTATCAACAAAAAATACGGTTTCCTGCCTATAAAGTGTGGGGATTTAGAAATATTTTTGATTCGTGGATAATTAATCCGTGGATTTTTTTTATTTAATGAATTTATTAAAAATTCAATTTATCAACAAAAAAAAACGGTTTCCTGCCTATTAATTGTGGGGATTTGAAAATATTTTTAATTCGTGGATAATAAATTCGTGGATTTTTATTTATTTAATAAATTTATTAAAAATTTAATTTATTACCAGAAAAATACGGTTTCCTGCCTATAAAGTGTGGGGATTTAAAAATATTTTTAATTCGTGGATAATTAATTCGTGGATTTTCATTCATTCAATAAATTTATTGAAGATTTAATTTATTAACAAAAAAATACGGTTTCCTGCCTATAAAGTGTGGGGATATAAAAATATTTTTAATTCGTGGATAATTAATTCGTGGATTTTTATTTATTTAATAAATTCATTAAAAATTTAATTTAGTAACAAAAAAATACGGCTTCCTGCCTATGAAGTGTGAGGATTTTAAAATATTCTTAATTCGTGGAAAATTAATTCGTGGATTTTCATTTATTCAATAAATTTATTGAAAATTTAATTTATTAACAAAAAAATACGGTTTCCTGCCTATAAAGTGTGGGGATTTAAAAATATTTTTAATTCTTATATAATTAATTCGTGGATTTTTATTTATTTAATAAATTTATTAAAAATTTAATTTATTAACAAAAAAATACGGTTCCCTGCCTATAAATTGTGGGGATTTAAAAAAATTTTTAATTCGTGGATAATTTATTCGTGGATGATTAATTCGTGGATTTTTATTTATTCAATAAATTCATTGAAAATTTAATTTATTAACAAAAAAATACGGTTCCCTGCCTATAAAGTGTGGGGATTTAAAAATATTTTTAATTCGTGGATAATTCATTCGCGGATGATCAATTCGTGGATTTTTATTTATTCAATAAATTCATTAAAAATTTAATTTATTAACAAAAAACTACGGTTTCCTGAATGAAAAGTGTGGGGATTTAAACATGTTTTTAATTCGTGGATAATTAATTCGTGGATTTTTAATTCGTGGATTTTAATTTATTTAATGAATTTATTAAAAATTTAATTTATTAACAAAAAATACGGTTTCCTGCCTATAAAGTGTGGGGATATAAAAATATTTTCAATTCGTGGATAATTAATTCGTGGATTTATATTTATTTATAAGTCTCGAAATCAGAGACCTGATTTGTGATAAGAATTTCGTGGGATGAAATCAACACGTGTTGTTGCAGTTGAAAAACTGTAATTCATAATGTTACAAATAAATGATCATACTATTGAATACATACCTGAATCAACACAATCTGTGGTTGATTCACAATGGGTTAAATATGAACAAAAATTATACAAAATGCTTTCTCGAATTAATATCGTGTCACAAGTTATTCACGACAAATAATCGTCTTCAACTGATTTCCCTACCATCCGTCCTGCGCCTCGCTGTGCAGGCGGCAAGTTTGAATGGTCAAACTTACATCCCCTCCCCCTTGTGAAAAACCCGGATTCCGAGGATTGGGAACAGGAAAGAGTTTACTCGCGTGGTAGAAATTGGATTCTTTTTTTTTAAAACCACTATCAATGATATATATTAGATCAGAAATCTTCTTTTTAATTTTGTATGGACCGATTCTAATTGGATCTAGTTTATTTCTATTTAATTTACTTCCATTTTCAATATATACTGAGTCTCCTTCGTTGAACTCAACTAAGTTTTTATTTTTATCATAGTACTGTTTGTTTTGTTTGTGTATTTTCAATGAGTTTTCATATGCTATTACTCTATTTTCTGTTAACTTTTCTTCCGTGTTAGGATTTAACGAGTCTGGTAAAATCGATATATCTTTTCCTGTAAGTAAATAGATAGGTGTAAACCCTGTAGAACTATGTATTGTACTATTGTACTCATTTACACATTCCTGTGCTATAATAGGCCATGCAATTTTTTTTTTATCATAACCCTTACATCTTATCCTGTTAATTAATGTTTGATTAGTTCTTTCATTAAGTCCGTTTGAGAAAGCGCAGTCAACTGCCGTAAATATCAATTTTATCTCTCTTGATTTCAAATATTTTTTGAATTCTTTTGAGTTAATACCGGCGTATTGATCCGTAAACAATATTTCTATTTTATTTTTCTTTTCGATCGATTTTACCAATTTTATAAAATCTTTCGCTGTTTGCGTTTTAGAGGTTTCAATGAAAGCAAATCTTGTGAAATGATCTGTGATTAGATGTAAATATTTTTTTGAACTCCCATTCCCAGCAAAACCCCCTATCGTGTCCAGAGAAACTATTTCGAACGGTTTCGAAGCTGGTCCCAACTGAGATAATGGCGCTTTATGGTTAACAATTCTAGATTTATTTTTTATACAGGTGCTACACGAGCGACATATCAACTTGATATGCTTATGCATGTTTTTGAAATAGATTTGTGGAGTTATTGTTAAAGTTAGTTGTTTAATCCCGATATGACCTTGTGTATTATGTAATTTATTTATTAAGTCGATTCCAAATTTTTCCGATAACCATATTTTTTTCTTATTATTCAATGATTTATAAATAATATTATCTCTAATTTCACACTTTCCGTCTGGATTTAAATTTTTTTGATCATTTTCTATTTGCTTAATATCCAAAAAGTTTACCATTCTAATTATTGATTCCGTACGATCACTGTCATTCTCTTCGAGAACCGGATTTCTTGATAAACAATCGGCTTCTAGGTTTTTTCTGCCAGGATTATAGATTATTTCAACTTCAAATTGGGATATATAATTGAGAATATGCCTTAGTTCTGGGTCATTGCACTTTTTTATATTAAAGTTCTCTAATGGTTTATGATCGCTGAAAATAGTAAATTTTTGTCCTATTAAGTAGTATTGCCAATACAATATGGCCTCTTTTATGGCCAAACATTCAATGAAAATTGCTTTCTTTGTTTTCTGAGAATTTGTTAATTTTCTTGAAAAATAAAATACCGGTTTTAAGGATTTACCAGCTGGGGCTGCTTCAATACGGCACCAACCCCCTGTAAACATGCATCTGTAAAAATATAGATTGGAACTGACGGATCAAAAATTGCAAGAATTGGATCTGAGCAAAGATAATTTTTCACTTTCTCAAAATTTTCCTGGCACTTTTTTGACCAATTGAATACGACGTTTTTTCTTAACAAGTTGTAAAACGGTTCTAAGACCATGGCTGAGTCAGGAATGTATTTCAGATAAAAATTCAATTTCCCAAGAAATTGTCTAATATGTTTTCTCGTTCTCGGCGTAGGAAAATTTTTTATTGCCGCCACGTTATTATACAACGGTTTTATACTGTTATTTCCAATTTCGTGACCTAAATATGTGATTTTATTTTGCGCGAAAATGCATTTTAATATATTTAGCTTGAAACCATATGCCCGTATTGTCTTCAAGGTCAATCGAATTTGTTCTAAATGTTCTTTATATGTTTTCGAATAGATTAAGACATCATCGATATAATTTACCGCGAACGAATCTAAATTATTCTTTCTCAAAATACTAGACAAAACTCTCTGAAATATAGCCGGAGAAGATTTCAATCCAAAAGGTAAACAATTCCACTGCCAGTGTCCATGGTGGGTTACAAAGGCCGTTTTGTACTTATCTTTGCTTCGCAATGGTATCGACCAAAACGCCGAATTCATATCAAGCTTTGTGAAGTATGTGCAATTTCTCGCGCGTAGCATTAGTTCGTCGATTCGTGGAAACGGTTGTCTTTCCGGAATCACAATTTTATTTAGTTCTCTATAATCAATGCAGAGGCGAGACTTTTTTCCCTCTTCTTTCTTATATACCAAAGTTACGGGTGAGGCGTACGGGCTGCTTGATTCTTCAATTAGACCGGCTTTTAACAAATCATTTATTTGGTTTTCTATTTCTGTTCTATCTTGAAGTGAGCACCTATATGGCTTCTTTGCTACGTATTTGTTTTCAGTGAGTTTTATAGTACCTTCGTAATCCTTTACTATTCCCACATCAAATTTCCCCTCCGCAAATAGATCAGCGTATTCTACTAGTATTTCCTTTATAACTCTATCCGTTTTAATATTTTCTAACAAATTGACGTTTAGTTCAATGTGCTTTTGTGATGAATGTGTGACATGATCATTAATACTTTGTCTTATTTTCAATTTTTCATCTTGACACAATTTAAATTCTTGAATGCAATCCAACCCTAATAACAGATCATCCTCGAAAGAATCACTTTTTACGATAAAAAAAAGAAAATTTCTAGAAATTTTACCAATTGTAACCAATAAATAGCAAACACCTACAGATTTTGAGATTCCTGAGATAGTTTTTATATCTTCATCCCCACTTACAAATTTATCCAAATTTAATTCCTTCCAAAACTTATAATTTACTATGGACACATTGGCTCCAGAATCATAGAGACCAATAGCTGGTTTTTTGTTCACAAGGATATTTAATTTTATAAGTGGGGTTACATCTCGTTTTTTGAGTCAGCGGAAAGAGCAATGACGTCTTGTACCTCTATATTATTAGCTACTTTAATTTTCTCGTTTTTGTTACCTTTTTGGTTAGCGTTTTTCGTACGACAAAATCTTTCAGGATGAAACCTGTTGGGAAATCCAATGCTTTCGCAATATGTACAAGGATCGTAAATATTGAAATTTTTCTGCTTATCAACAATTTTGAACTGCTTTTTGTTTTCGTCAATCTTCAGGTTTGAGTTCATAATGCCTTTTTTTACTGACGGTTCCATTAATCTGAGTGTTGACATTAACTCTTCAATTTCACCGAATTTATTATTTCCTAGCCTTTGTATAATATAATATGGGAGAGCAGTTACTATTAAATTTATCTGTGATTCAATTGTCAGTTTTGGGTCTGCGTCTATGAGTAAATTTCTTTTTTTCAACGCGAAATCTAATAAAGATCCATTGAAATATTTAAATGTGTATGCATAAGCAATTTCTGACCATGACTTTTCCCCAAAAATGTCTATAAATGAATTACTCCAAAATTCCCAAGGGTATGATAATGTATTCGTTTTCAAAAAAATGGAATACCACTCAAGTGCTGTACATTCCAAAAATAATCTCAAAATTTCGGAATATTTATTCTCTTTCACGCCAAGACGTGTGCATTCCCCTTTGAATGTTTCCAACCACGATTTCGCGTTATAATTTTTTCCATTAAACTTCTCCAACACCATATTCTTAGATACTGAATGAAGCGATATCTCGGTGGATAGGTTTTCTGGAAGGGTTGTGGGGGAGTTGTAAGCTTGGGCAACTTCTAAATAATACTCGTTGAAAACGACATTACCTTCCGCATCCAAATAGGTATCCCTAAATTCCCCTTCCGTCAAAGTGATGGCTACATTCCGGAATTTGTTTCGTATTTTTAGACTCTTGACGACTCCCTTTACCACCGGGTTTTCGAATAATCGTTTATGATGTGCATTCGTTTGTAATTCTGGTGGAAATTGAAAAATTTCGGGTTGATCGATGATTTGAATCGTCTTAACTTTAACCACCGTAGTCCTCGATTCTAGTGCTTCCGAAACGAAGAGAAACTTAGCCTTGACGTCCATGATTGTGTTGATTTATAAGTCTCGAAATCAGAGACCTGATTTGTGATAAGAATTTCGTGGGATGAAATCAACACGTGTTGTTGCAGTTGAAAAACTGTAATTCATAATGTTACAAATAAATGATCATACTATTGAATACATACCTGAATCAACACAATCTGTGGTTGATTCACAATGGGTTAAATATGAACAAAAATTATACAAAATGCTTTCTCGAATTAATATCGTGTCACAAGTTATTCACGACAAATAATCGTCTTCAACTGATTTCCCTACCATCCGTCCTGCGCCTCGCTGTGCAGGCGGCAAGTTTGAATGGTCAAACTTACATATTTAATATTTTTATTGAAAATTCAATTTATTAACAAAAAAATACGGTTTCCTTCCTATAAGTTGTGGGGATTTAAAAATATTTTTAATTCGTGGATAATTAATTCGTGGATGATTAATTCGTGGATTTTTATTTATTCAATATATTCATTGAAGATTTAATTTATTACCAAAAAAATACGGTGTCCTGCCTATAAAGTGTGGGGATTTGAAAATATTTTTAATTCGTGAATAATTGATTCGTGGATAATTAATTCGTGGATTTTTATTTATTCAATAAATTCATTAAAAATTTAGTTTATTAACAAAAAAATACGGTTTCCTGACTATAAAGTGTGAGGATTCAGAAATATTTTTAATTCGTGGATAACTAATTCGTAGATAATTAATTCGTGGATTTTCATTTATTTAATAAATTTATTTTAAATTCAATTTATTAACAAAAAAACACGGTTTCCTGACTATAAAGTGTGAGGATTTAAAAATATTTTTGATTCGTGGATAATTAATTCGTGGATTTTTTTTATTCAATAAATTTATCAAAAATTCAATTTATCAACAAAAAAAAACGGTTTGCTGCCTATTAATTGTGGGGATTTGAAAATATTTTTGATTCGTGGATAATAAATTCGTGGATTTTTATTTAATTAATAAATTTATTAAAAATTTAATTTATTCTGAAAAAAATACGGTTTCCTGCCTATAAAGTGTGGGGATTTAAAAATATTTTTAATTCGTGGATAATTGATTCGTGGATAATTAATTCGTGGATTTTTATTTATTCAATAAATTTATTAAAAATCTAATTTATTAACAGAAAAATACGGTTTCCTGCCTATAAAGCGTGGGGATTTAAAAATATTTTTAATTCGTGGATAATTAATTCGTGGATTTCCATTCATTCAATGAATTTATTGAAGATTTAGTTCATTAACAAAAAAATACGGTTTCCTGCCTATAAAGTGTGGGGATTTAAAAATATTTTTAATTCGTGGATAATTAATTCGTGGATTTTTATTTATTTAATAAATTCATTAAAAATTTAATTTATTAACAAAAAAATACGGCTTCCTGCCTCTAAAGTGTGGGGATTTAAAAATATTCTTTATTCGTGGATTTTCATTTATTCAATAAATTTATTGAAAATTTAATTTATTAACAAAAAATACGGTTTCCTGCTTATAAAATGTGGGGATTCAAAAATATTTTTAATTCGTGGATAATTAATTCGTGGATTTTTATTTATTTAATAAATTTATTAAAAATTCAATTAATTAACGAAAAAATACGGTTTCCTTCCTATGAAGTGTGAAGTTTTAAAAATAATCTCAATTCGTGGATAATTAATTCGTGGATTTTTTTCATTTAATAAATTTATTGAAAATTCAATTTATCAACAAAAAAATACGGTTTCCTGCCTATTAATTGTGGGGATTTAAAAATATTTTTAATTCGTGGATAATTAATTCGTGGATGAATAATTCGTAGATTTTAATTTATTCAATAAATTCATTGAAAATTTAATTTATTAACAAAAAAATACGGTTCCCTGCCTATAAATTGTGGGGATTTAAAAATATTTTTAATTCGTGGATAATTAATTCGTGAATGATCAATTCGTGGATTTTTATTTATTCAATAAATTTATTAAAAATTTAATTTATTAACAAAAAAATACGGTTTCCTGAATGAAAAGTGTGGGGATTTAAAAATATTTTTAATTCGTGGATAATTAATTCGTGGATTTTTAATTCGTGGATTTTTATTTATTTAATGAATTTATTAAAAATTTAATTTATTAACAAAAAACACGGTTTCCTGCCTATAAAGTGTGGGGATATAAAAATATTTTCAATTCGTGGATAATTAATTCGTGGATAATTAATTCGTGGATTTATATTTATTTAATAAATTTATTGAAAATTTAATTTATTAACAAAAGAATACGGTTTCCTGCCTATAAAGTGTGGGGATTTAAGAATATTCTTAATTCGTGGAAAATTAATTCGTGGATTTTCATTTATTCAATAAATTCATTGAAAATTTAATTTATTAACAAAAAAATACGGTTTCCTGCCTATAAAGTGTGGGGTTTCAAAAATATTTTTAATTTGTGGATAATTAATTCGGATTTTTATTTATTTAATAAATTTATTAAAAATTCAATTAATCAACGAAAAAATACGGTTACCTTCCTATAAAGTGTGAAGTTTTAAAAATATTCTCAATTCGTGGATAATTAATTCCTGGATTTTTTTCATTTAATTAATTTATTAAAAATTCAATTTATCAACAAAAAAATACAGTTTCCTGCCTATAAATTGTGGGGATTCAAAAATATTTTTAATTCGTGGATAATAAATTCGTGGATAATTAATTCGTGGATTTTTATTTATTTAATAAATTTATTGAAAATTTAATTTATTAACAAAAAAATACGGTTCCCTGCCTATAAAGTGTGGAGATTTAAAAATATTTTTAATTCGTGGATAATTAATTCGTGGATAATCAATTCGTGGATTTTTATTTATTCAATAAATTTATTAAAAATTTAATTTAATAACGAAAAAATACGGTTTCCTGAATGAAAAATGTGGGGATTTAAAAATATTTTTAATTCGTGGATAATTAATTCGTGGATTTTTAATTCGTGGATTTTTATTTATTTAATTAATTTATTAAAAATTCAATTTATTAACAAAAAATACGGTTTCCTGCCTTTAAAGTGTGAATATATAAAAATATTTTCAATTCGTGGATAATTAATTCGTGGATAATTAATTCGTGGATAATTAATTCGTGGATTTATAATTAGTTAATAAATTTATTGAAAATTTAATTTATTAACAAAAAATACGGTTTTCTGCCTATAAAGTATGGGGATTTAATAATATTTTCAATTCGTGGATAATTAATTCGTGGATTTTTATTTATTCAATAAATTTATTATAAATTTAATTTATTTACGGAAAAATACGGTTTCCTGCCTATAAAGTGTGGGGATTTGGAAATATTTTTAAATCGTGGAAAATTAATCCGTGGATTTTTATTCATTTAATAAATTTATTGAAAATTTAATTCATTAACAAAAAAATACGGTTTTCTGCATATAAAGTGTGGGGATTTAAAAATATTTTTAATTTGTGGATAATTAATTCGTGGATTTTTATTTATTCAATAAATTTATTAAAAATTTAATTTATTACCAGAAAAATACGATTTCCTGCCTATAAAGTGTGGGGATTTAAAAATATCTTTAATTCGTGGATAATTAATTCGTGGATGATTAATTCGTGGATTTTAATTTATTCAATTAATTCATTGAAAATTTAATTCATTAACAAAAAAATACGGTTCCCTGCCTATAAAGTGTGGGGATTTAAAAATATTTTTAATTCGTGGATAATTAATTCGCGGATGATCAATTCGTGGATTTTTATTTATACAATAAATTTATTAAAAATTTAATTTATTAACAAAAAAATACGGTTTCCTGAATGAAAAGTGTGGGGATTCAAAAATATTTTTAATTCGTGGATAATTAATTCGTGGATTTTTAATTCGTGGATTTTTATTTATTCAATGAATTTATTAGAAATTTAATTTATTAACAAAAAATACGGTTTCCTGCCTATAAAGTGTGGGGATATAAAAATATTTTCAATTCGTGGATAATTAATTCGTGGATTTATATTTATTTAATAAATTTATTGAAAATTTAATTTATCAACAAAAGAATACGGTTTCCTGCCTATAAATTGTGGGGATTTAAAAATATTTTTAACTCGTGGATAATTAATTCGTGGATGATTAATTCGTGGATGATTAATTCGTGGATTTTAATTTATTCAATAAATTCATTGAAAATTTAATTCATTAACAAAAAAATACGGTTCCCTGCCTATAAAGTGTGGGGATTTAAAAATATTTTTAATTCGTGGATAATTAATTCGTGGATGATCAATTCGTGGATTTTTATTTATACAATAAATTTATTAAAAATTTAATTTATTAACAAAAAAATACGGTTTCCTGAATGAAAAGTTTGGGGATTTAAAAATATTTTTAATTCGTGGATAATTAATTCGTGGATTTTTAATTCGTGGATTTTTATTTATTCAATGAATTTATTAGAAATTTAATTTATTAACAAAAAAACGGTTTCCTGCCTATAAAGTGTGGGGATATAAAAATATTTTCAATTCGTGGATAATTAATTCGTGGATTTATATTTATTTAATAAATTTATTGAAAATTTAATTTATCAACAAAAGAATACGGTTTCCTGCCTATAAATTGTGGGGATTTAAAAATATTTTTAATTCGTGGATAATTAATTCGTGGATGATTAATTCGTGGGTTTTTTATTCATCCAATAAATTTATTGAAGATTTAATTTATTAACAAAAAAATACGGTTTCCTGCCTATAAAGTGTGGGGATTTAATAATTTTTTCAATTCGTGGATAATTAATTCGTGGATTTTTATTTTATTCAATGAATTTATTGAAAATTTAATTTATTCACAAAAAAATACGGTTTCCTGTCTATAAATTGTGGGGATTTAAAAATATTTTTAATTCGTGGATAATTAATTCGTGGATGATTAATTCGTGGATTTTTATTCATCCAATAAATTCATTGAAGATTTAATTTATTAACAAAAAAATACGGTTTCCTGAATGAAAAGTGTGGGGATTTAAAAATATTTTTAATTCGTGGATAATTAATTCGTGGATTTTTAATTCGTGGATTTTTATTTATTCAATGAATTCATTAGAAATTTAATTTATTAACAAAAAAAACGGTTTCCTGCCTATAAAGTGTGGGGATATAAAAATATTTTCAATTCGTGGATAATTAATGCGTGGATTTATATTTATTTAATAAATTTATTGAAAATTTAATTTATCAACAAAAGAATACGGTTTCCTGCCTATAAATTGTGAGGATTTAAAAATATTTTTAATTCGTGGATAATCAATTCGTGGATGATTAATTCGTGGGTTTTTTATTCATCCAATAAATTTATTGAAGATTTAATTTATTAACAAAAAAATACGGTTTCCTGCCTATAAAGTGTGGGGATTTAATAATATTTTCAATTCGTGGATAATTATTTCGTGGATTTTTATTTATTTAATAAATTTATTGAAAATTTAATTTATTAACAAAAAAATACGGTTTCCTGCCTATAAAGTGTGGGGATTTAAAAATATTTTTAATTCGTGGATAATTAATTCGTGGATTTTTATTTATTTAATAAATTTATTGAAAATTTAATCTATTAACAAAAAAATACGGTTTCCTGCCTATAAAGTGTGAAGTTTTAAAAATATTCTCAATTCGTGGATAATTAATTCGTGGATTTTTTTCATTTAATAAATTTATTAAAAATTCAATTTATCAACAAAAAAATACGGTTTCCTGCCTATAAATTGTGGGGATTCAAAAATATTTTCAATTCGTGGATAATTAATTCGTGGACGATTAATTCGTGGATTTTAATTTATTCAATAAATTCATTGAAAATTTAATTTATTAACAAAAAAATACGGTTCCCTGCCTATAAAGTGTGGGGATTTAAAAATATTTTTAATTCGTGGATAATTCATTCGTGGATGATCAATTTGTGGATTTTTATTTATACAATAAATTTATCAAAAATTTAATTTATTAACAAAAAAATACGGTTTCCTGA
The DNA here is from genome assembly GCA_020654155.1 of Novius pumilus. Lineage (NCBI taxonomy): Eukaryota > Metazoa > Arthropoda > Insecta > Coleoptera > Coccinellidae > Novius > Novius pumilus. The sequence goes on from JAIFOV010000520.1 coordinate 102,782, forward strand.
ATGAAAAGTGTGGGGATTTAAAAATATTTTTAATTCGTGGATAATTAATTCGTGGATTTTTATTTATTCAATGAATTTATTAAAAATTCAATTTATTAACAAAAGATACGGTTTCCTGCCTATAAAGTGTGGGGATATAAAAATATTTTCAATTCGTGGATAATTAATTCTTGGATAATTAATTCGTGGATTTATATTTATTCAATAAATTTATTGAAATTTTAATTTATTAACAAAAAAATACGGTTTCCTGCCTATAAAGTGTGGGGATTTAAAAATATTTTTAATTCGTGGATAATTAATTCGTGGATTTTTATTTATTTAATAAATTTATTAAAAATTTAATTTATTAACAAAAAATACGGCTTCCTGCCTATAAAGTGTGAGGATTTTAAAATATTCTTAATTCGTGGAAAATTAATTCGTGGATTTTCATTTATTCAATAAATTTATTGAAAATTTAATTTATTAACAAAAAAATACGGTTTCCTGCCTATAAAGTGTGGGGATTTAAAAATATTTTTAATTCGTGGATAATTAATTCGTGGATTTTTATTTATTTAATAAATTTATTAAAAATTCAATTTATCAACAAAAAAATACGGTTTCCTGCCTATAAATTGTGGGGATTTAAAAAAATTTTTAATTCGTGGATAATTTATTCGTGGATGATTAATTCGTGGATTTTTATTTATTCAATAAATTCATTGAAAATTTAATTTATTAACAAAAAAATACGGTTCCCTGCCTATAAAGTGTGGGGATTTAAAAATATTTTTAATTCGTGGATAATTCATTCGCGGATGATCAATTCGTGGATTTTTATTTATTCAATAAATTCATTAAAAATTTAATTTATTAACAAAAAACTACGGTTTCCTGAATGAAAAGTGTGAGGATTTAAAAATGTTTTTAATTCGTGGATAATTAATTCGTGGATTTTTAATTCGTGGATTTTAATTTATTTAATGAATTTATTAAAAATTTAATTTATTAACAAAAAATACGGTTTCCTGCCTATAAAGTGTGGGGATATAAAAATATTTTCAATTCGTGGATAATTAATTCGTGGATTTATATTTATTTAATATTTTTATTGAAAATTCAATTTATTAACAAAAAAATACGGTTTCCTTCCTATAAGTTGTGGGGATTTAAAAATATCTTTAATTCGTGGATAATTAATTCGTGGATGATTAATTCGTGGATTTTTATTTATTCAATATATTCATTGAAGATTTAATTTATTACCAAAAAAATACGGTGTCCTGCCTATAAAGTGTGGGGATTTGAAAATATTTTTAATTCGTGGATAATTGATTCGTGGATAATTAATTCGTGGATTTTTATTTATTCAATAAATTCATTAAAAATTTAATTTATTAACGAAAAAATACGGTTTCCTGACTATAAAGTGTGAGGATTCAAAAATATTTTTAATTCGTGGATAATTAATTCGTAGATAATTAATTCGTGGATTTTCATTTATTTAATAAATTTATTTAAAATTCAATTTATTAACAAAAAAACACGGTTTCCTGCCTATAAAGTGTGAGGATTTAAAAATATTTTTAATTCGTGGATAATTAATTCGTGGATTTTTTTTATTTAATAAATTTATTAAAAATTCAATTTATCAACAAAAAAAAACGGTTTCCTGCCTATTAATTGTGGGGATTTGAAAATATTTTTGATTCGTGGATAATAAATTCGTGGATTTTTATTTATTTAATAAATTTATTAAAAATTTAATTTATTCAAAAAATACGGTTTCCTGCCTATAAAGTGTGGGGATTTAAAAATATTTTTAATTCGTGGATAATTGATTCGTGGATAATTAATTCGTGGATTTTTATTTATTCAATAAATTTATTAAAAATTTAATTTATTAACAGAAAAATACGGTTTCCTGCCTATAAAGTGTGGGGATTTAAAAATATTTTTAATTCGTGGATAATTAATTCGTGGATTTTCATTCATTCAATAAATTTATTGAAGATTTAATTTATTAACAAAAAAATACGGTTTCCTGCCTATAAAGTGTGGGGATTTAAAAATATTTTTAATTCGTGGATAATTAATTCGTGGATTTTTATTTATTTAATAAATTCATTAAAAATTTAATTTATTAACAAAAAAATACGGTTTCCTGCCTATAAAGTGTGGGGATTTAAAAATATTCTTAATTCGTGGATTTTCATTTATTCAATAAATTCATTGAAAATTTACTTTCTTAACAAAAAAATACGGTTTCCTGCCTATAAAGTGTGGGGATTCAAAAATATTTTTAATTCGTGGATAATTAATTCGTGGATTTTTATTTATTTAATAAATTTATTAAAAATTCAATTAATTAACGAAAAAATACGGTTTCCTTCCTATAAAGTGTGAAGTTTTAAAAATATTCTCAATTCGTGGATAATTAATTCGTGGATTTTTTTCATTTAATAAATTTATTAAAAATTCAATTTATCAACAAAAAAATACAGTTTCCTGCCTATTAATTGTGGGGATTTAAAAATATTTTTAATTCGTGGATAATTAATTCGTGGATGAATAATTCGTAGATTTTAATTTATTCAATAAATTCATTGAAAATTTAATTTATTAACAAAAAAATACGGTTTCCTGCCTATAAATTGTGGGGATTTAAAAATATTTTTAATTCGTGGATAATTAATTCGTGAATGATCAATTCGTGGATTTTTATTTATTCAATAAATTTATTAAAAATTTAATTTATTAACAAAAAAATACGGTTTCCTGAATGAAAAGTGTGGGGATTTAAAAATATTTTTAATTCGTGGATAATTAATTCGTGGATTTTTAATTCGTGGATTTTTATTTATTTAATGAATTTATTAAAAATTTAATTTATTAACAAAAAATACGGTTTCCTGCCTATAAAGTGTGGGGATATAAAAATATTTTCAATTCGTGGATAATTAATTCGTGGATAATTAATTCGTGGATTTATATTTAGTTAATAAATTTATTGAAAATTTAATTTATTAACAAAAAATACGGTTTCCTGCCTATAAAGTGTGGGGATTTAAAAATATTCTTAATTCGTGGAAAATTAATTCGTGGATTTTCATTTATTCAATAAATTCATTGAAAATTTAATTTATTAACAAAAAAATACGGTTTCCTGCCTATAAAGTGTGGGGTTTTAAAAATATTTTTAATTTGTGGATAATTAATTCGGATTTTTATTTATTTAATAAATTTATTAAAAATTCAATTAATTAACGAAAAAATACGGTTTCCTTCCTATAAAGTGTGAAGTTTTAAAAATATTCTCAATTCGTGGATAATTAATTCCTGGATTTTTTTCATTTAATTAATTTATTAAAAATTCAATTTATCAACAAAAAAATACAGTTTCCTGCCTATAAATTGTGGGGATTTAAAAATATTTTTAATTCGTGGATAATAAATTCGTGGATGATTAATTCGTGGATTTTTATTTATTTAATAAATTTATTGAAAATTTAATTTATTAACAAAAAAATACGGTTCCCTGCCTATAAAGTGTGGGGATTTAAAAATATTTTTAATTCGTGGATAATTAATTCGTGGATAATCAATTCGTGGATTTTTATTTATTCAATAAATTTATTAAAAATTTAATTTAATAACGAAAAAATACGGTTTCCTGAATGAAAAGTGTGGGGATTTAAAAATATTTTCAATTCGTGGATAATTAATTCGTGGATTTTTAATTCGTGGATTTTTATTTATTTAATTAATTTATTAAAAATTCAATTTATTAACAAAAAATACGGTTTCCTGCCTTTAAAGTGTGAATATATAAAAATATTTTCAATTCGTGGATGATTAATTCGTGGATAATTAATTCGTGGATAATTAATTCGTGGATTTATAATTAGTTAATAAATTTATTGAAAATTTAATTTATTAACAAAAAATACGGTTTTCTGCCTATAAAGTATGGGGATTTAATAATATTTTCAATTCGTGGATAATTAATTCGTGGATTTTTATTTATTCAATAAATTTATTAAAAATTTAATTTATTTACGGAAAAATACGGTTTCCTGCCTATAAAGTGTGGGGATTTGGAAATATTTTTAATTCGTGGAAAATTAATCCGTGGATTTTTATTCATTTAATAAATTTATTGGAAATTTAATTCATTAACAAAAAAATACGGTTTTCTGCATATAAAGTGTGGGGATTTAAAAATATTTTTAATTTGTGGATAATTAATTCGTGGATTTTTATTTATTCAATAAATTTATTAAAAATTTAATTTATTACCAGAAAAATACGATTTCCTGCCCATAAAGCGTGGGGATTTAAAAATATCTTTAATTCGTGGATAATTAATTCGTGGATGATTAATTCGTGGATTTTAATTTATTCAATTAATTCATTGAAAATTTAATTCATTAACAAAAAAATACGGTTCCCTGCCTATAAAGTGTGGGGATTTAAAAATATTTTTAATTCGTGGATAATTAATTCGCGGATGATCAATTCGTGGATTTTTATTTATACAATAAATTTATTAAAAATTTAATTTATTAACAAAAAAATACGGTTTCCTGAATGAAAAGTGTGGGGATTTAAAAATATTTTTAATTCGTGGATAATTAATTCGTGGATTTTTAATTCGTGGATTTTTATTTATTCAATGAATTTATTAGAAATTTAATTTATTAACAAAAAATACGGTTTCCTGCCTATAAAGTGTGGGGATATAAAAATATTTCCAATTCGTGGATAATTAATTCGTGGATTCATATTTATTTAATAAATTTATTGAAAATTTAATTTATCAACAAAAGAATACGGTTTCCTGCCTATAAATTGTGGGGATTTAAAAATATTTTTAACTCGTGGATAATTAATTCGTGGATGATTAATTCGTGGATGATTAATTCGTGGATTTTAATTTATTCAATAAATTCATTGAAAATTTAATTCATTAACAAAAAAATACGGTTCCCTGCCTATAAAGTGTGGGGATTTAAAAATATTTTTAATTCGTGGATAATTAATTCGTGGATGATCAATTCGTGGATTTTTATTTATACAATAAATTTATTAAAAATTTAATTTATTAACAAAAAATACGGTTTCCTGAATAAAAGTTTGGGGATTTAAAAATATTTTTAATTCGTGGATAATTAATTCGTGGATTTTTAATTCGTGGATTTTTATTTATTCAATGAATTTATTAGAAATTTAATTTATTAACAAAAATACGGTTTCCTGCCTATAAAGTGTGGGGATATAAAAATATTTTCAATTCGTGGATAATTAATTCGTGATTTATATTTATTTAATAAATTTATTGAAAATTTAATTTATCAACAAAAAATACGGTTTCCTGCCTATAAAGTGTGGGGATTTAAAAATATTTTTAATTCGTGGATAATTAATTCGTGGATGATTAATTCGTGCCAATAAATTTATTATTTAATTTATTAACAAAAAATACGGTTTCCTGGGGATTTAAAATATTTTCAATTCGTGGATAATTAATTCGTGGGAAAATTTATTTATTAATTCGTGGATGATTAATTCGATTAATTCGTGGTTTTTATTCATTCAATAAATTTATTGAAGATTTAATTTATTAACAAAAAAATACGGTTTCCTGCCTATAAAGTGTGGGGATTTAATAATATTTTCAATTCGTGGATAATTAATTCGTGGATTTTTATTTTATTTAATGAATTTATTGAAAATTTAATTTATTCACAAAAAAATACGGTTTCCTGTCTATAAATTGTGGGGATTTAAAAATATTTTTAATTCGTGGATAATTAATTCGTGGATGATTAATTCGTGGATTTTTATTCATCCAATAAATTTATTGAAGATTTAATTTATTAACAAAAAAATACGGTTTCCTGAATGAAAAGTGTGGGGATTTAAAAATATTTTTAATTCGTGGATAATTAATTCGTGGATTTTTAATTCGTGGATTTTTATTTATTCAATGAATTCATTAGAAATTTAATTTATTAACAAAAAATACGGTTTCCTGCCTATAAAGTGTGGGGATATAAAAATATTTTCAATTCGTGGATAATTAATTCGTGGATTTATATTTATTTAATAAATTTATTGAAAATTTAATTTATCAACAAAAGAATACGGTTTCCTGCCTATAAATTGTGGGGATTTAAAAATATTTTTAATTCGTGGATAATCAATTCGTGGATGATTAATTCGTGGGTTTTTTATTCATCCAATAAATTTATTGAAGATTTAATTTATTAACAAAAAAATACGGTTTCCTGCCTATAAAGTGTGGGGATTTAATAATATTTTCAATTCGTGGATAATTATTTCGTGGATTTTTATTTATTTAATAAATTTATTGAGAATTTAATCTATTAACAAAAAAATACGGTTTCCTGCCTATAAAGTGTGGGGATTTAAAAATATTTTTAATTCGTGGATAATTAATTCGTGGATTTTTATTTATTTAATAAATTTATTGAGAATTTAATCTATTAACAAAAAAATACGGTTTCCTGCCTATAAAGTGTGAAGTTTTAAAAATATTCTCAATTCGTGGATAATTAATTCGTGGATTTTTTTCATTTAATAAATTTATTAAAAATTCAATTTATCAACAAAAAAATACGGTTTCCTGCCTATAAATTGTGGGGATTCAAAAATATTTTCAATTCGTGGATAATTAATTCGTGGACGATTAATTCGTGGATTTTAATTTATTCAATAAATTCATTGAAAATTTAATTTATTAACAAAAAAATACGGTTCCCTGCCTATAAAGTTTGGGGATTTAAAAATATTTTTAATTCGTGGATAATTAATTCGTGGATGATCAATTTGTGGATTTTTATTTATACAATAAATTTATCAAAAATTTAATTTATTAACAAAAAAATACGGTTTCCTGAATGAAAAGTGTGGGGATTTAAAAATATTTTTAATTCGTGGATAATTAATTCGTGGATTTTTATTTATTCAATGAATTTATTAAAAATTCAATTTATTAACAAAAGATACGGTTTCCTGCCTATAAAGTGTGGGGATATAAAAATATTTTCAATTCGTGGATAATTAATTCTTGGATAATTAATTCGTGGATTTATATTTATTCAATAAATTTATTGAAAATTTAATTTATTAACAAAAAAATACGGTTTCCTGCCTATAAGGTGTGGGGATTTAAAAATATTCTTAATTCGTGGAAAATTAATTCGTGGATTTTCATTTATTCAATAAATTTATTGAAAATTTAATTTATTAACAAAAAAATACGGTTTCCTGCCTATAAGGTGTGGGGATTTAAAAATATTCTCAATTCGTTGAAAATTAATTCGTGGATTTTCATTTATTCAATAAATTTATTGAAAATTTAATTTATTAACAAAAAAATACGGTTTCCTGCCTATAAAGTGTGGGGTTTCAAAAATATTTTTAATTTGTGGATAATTAATTCGGATTTTTATTCATTTAATAAATTTATTAAAAATTCAATTAATCAACGAAAAAATACGGTTTCCTTCCTATAAAGTGTGAAGTTTTAAAAATATTCTCAATTCGTGCATAATTAATTCGTGGATTTTTTTCATGTAATAAATTTATTAAAAACTCAATTTATCAACAAAATATACGGTTTCCTGCCTATAAGTTGTGGGGATTTAAAAATATTTTTAATTCGTGGATAATTAATTCGTGGATGATTAATTCGTGGATTTTTATTTATTCAATAAATTCATTGAAAATTTAATTTATTAACAAAAAAATACGGTGCCCTGCCTATAAAGTGTGGGGATTTAAAAATATTTTTAATTCGTGGATAATTAATTCTAGGATAATCAATTCGTGGATTTTTATTTATTCAATAAATTTATTAAAAATTTAATTTAATAACGAAAAAATACGGTTTCCTGAATGAAAAGTGTGGGGATTTAAAAATATTTTTAATTCGTGGAAAATTAATTCGTGGATAATTAATTCGTGGATTCATATTTAGTTAATAAATTTATTGAAAATTTAATTTATTAACAAAAAATACGGTTTTCTGCCTATAAAGTGTGGGGATTTAATAATTTTTTCAATTCGTGGATAATTAATTCGTGGATTTTTATTTATTTAATAAATTTAATAAAAATTTAATTTATTTACGAAAAATACGGTTTCCTGCCTATAAAGTGTGGGGATTTGGAAATATTTTTAATTCGTGGATAATTTATCCGTGGATTTTTATTCATTTAATAAATTTATTGGAAATTTAATTCATTAACAAAAAAATACGGTTTTCTGCATATAAAGTGTGGGGATTTAAAAATATTTTTAATTCGTGGATAATTAATTCGTGGATTTTTATTTATTCAATAAATTTATTAAAATTTTAATTTATTACCAGAAAAATACGGTTTCCTGCCTCTAAAGTGTGGGGATTCAAAAATATCTTCAATTCGTGGATAAATTATTCGTAGATAATTAATTCGTGGATAATTAATTCGTGGATTTTTATTTATTCAATAAATTCATTAAAAATTTAATTGATCAACAAAAAAATACGGTTTCCTGCCTATAAAGTGTGAGGATTTAAAAATATTTTTAATTCGTGGATAATTTATTCGTGGATTTTCATTTATTTAATAAATTTATTAAAAATTTAATTTATTAACAAAAGATTACGGCTTCCTGCCTATAAAGTGTGAGGCTTCAAAAATATTTTTAACTCGTTGTTAATTAATTTGTGGATTTTCATTTATTCAATGAATTTATTAAAAATCTAATTCATTAACAAAAAAATACGGTTTCCTGCCTATAAAGTGTGGGGATTTAAAAATATTTTTAATTCGTGGATAATTATTTCGTGGATTTTTATTTATTTAATAAATTCATTAAAAATCTAATTTATCAACAAAAAAATACGTATTCCTGCCTATAAATTGTGGGGATTTAAAAATATTTTTAATTCGTGGATAATTAATTCGTGGGTTTTTAATTCGTGGATTTTCATTCATTTAATAAATTAATCTAAGATTTAATTTATTAACAAAATGTTAGAACTATTTGAATTTGCCGCGCGCCCGACGGCGCAAGTCGCACCCACCCTTCGTGATCGGGCGAGTTGGTGAAACGACCACGACGCACCATCCCTCGTCCATTTTGAACTTGACCTCGTCAGGAGACACACGTGTCTCACATTTTGTATCATTAATTTGCTTTGTGAAAAGTGCATGGAAATATAGTTGAAATAGGTTACGGACCCAGTCATAGCTCGATTCATAGGTCAGTTCAAAATGCGAGCGTCAAAGAAACTGTAAGTACAACTCTTATATCGAACACTCTCACGTGAATTTATTTTTATTTGTTGGACGTATCTGAAATGAATAACGATAGCATGGCGCGAATTGAACCGTTAAAGAAAGACAATTTCGATACGTGGAAATTGCAGATGAAAGCAATTTTAGTCAAAAATAAATTATGGGGTTATGCGGACGGAACGATAAAGGAAGTCAAGTTAGATAACAATGGCAGCAACGCGAGTGACGTCAAGGAATGGACGACGGACGACAACAATGCTTTGTCGGACATCATTTTGTCTATCCACCCTAGCGAACTTAAACAAGTAAAGAACTGCCGAACTGCTCGCGAATTGTGGTTGAAACTCGAATCTATATACCAATCTTCCGGTCCGGCGCGAAAGGCGACGCTACTGAAGAAACTAACCCTTCAGAAAATGAACGATAACGGAAACGTGCGGGAACACGTGAACGAATTTTTTGACACGGTTGACAAATTGAACGACATGAATGTTGAAATAAACCCGGATCTGTTGGCCGTAATGTTGCTGTATAGTTTACCCGCGAAATTTGAAAATTTCAGATGCGCGATAGAGTCGCGCGATTCGTTACCGTCTCCAGAAACGTTGCGAATTAAAATTATCGAGGAAAGCGATGCGCGAAACAAAGAAATTAATGTCGAAACGTCGAATGCGATGATCGCAAAATACAATAGACGCGAACAAAATTTTAATCGACGCGGGCACAAAGAAAATTCAGCCGTTGACACTTCAGGTAAACCTGATCGGTCAAAATCGGGAAATGACGTGTTTCGATGTTTCAAATGTAATAGATTAGGACATAAGGCCGCAAAATGTCGAAATCCTCGGGAAACAGCCGCTAACGTATGCCTAAGAGTTTTCGAAAACAACGGAGGAGAATCGATTAAACGGAACTGGTGTCTAGATAGCGGCGCAACATCACATATGTGTAATAAGCCCGAGTATTTTAACGAAATTTGTAAAGACAGTGGTTCTTTACAATTAGCGAATAATTCATCAATTGATATCAAAGGATCAGGTACAGCGCGATTCGCCACCATAAATTCCGGCGACGAAACAAATGTTTCTTTAGAGGGCGCACTACTTGTACCGGACCTACGTACAAATCTCGTCTCGGTCAGTAAAATGGCTGACCGAGGGTTGCAGGTAAATTTCCGAAAAACTGACGCGATCGTTAAGAATGAAAGGGGCGACATTTTATTACGGGCAAGGCGTGAAGGAGATCTGTATTATTTCCATGAAAAAAGTCAAAACGAAGACTCGGCCGCAATAGCCTCCACGGGAGAAAGTATTTCCGAATTCGAAAAATGGCACCGTCGCCTAGGACATATAAATTCAAAGGATTTAATGAACGCAAAACGCGATGATAAAATTCGGGGTATAAAATGCAAAATTAGTAAAAATGATTTCGATTGCGATGTTTGTCTCAAAGCTAAAATCACGCGAACGCCATTCGGGAGATCTTCCTCAAGACAATCAAATTTATTAGATCTGATTCACACGGATATTTGCGGACCTATGAGGGTAGAGTCACTTGCTAGGTCAAAATATTTCATTGAATTCATTGATGATAATTCTCGTTGGTGTGAAGTTCGTTTTCTACGATCGAAATCAGAAGCTTTTAAGGCGACCATCGATTTTATTAGGCTAATTGAGAACCAAAAAGGTACCACGGTCAAATGTCTCCAATCAGACAACGGTACGGAATACGTGAATCGCGATCTCACAGAATACTTGAAAAAACGCGGCATTACGAGACGACTAACAATTCCCTACAATCCCGAGCAGAACGGCGTGGCGGAACGTATGAACCGCACACTGCAAGAAATGGCGAGATGTATGCTCATTGACTCCGGGCTTCCCCCCTCGTTCTGGGCCGAAGCTGTTAATACAGCGAATTATATTCGGAATCGGTGCCCCACAAAAGTTTGAATGGGTTGACACCATATGAGGCGTGGACGGGAAAGTACCCGATGTAAGTCACTTAAGAGTGTTCGGTTCAAGGGTCGTATACTTAGACAGGAAACCTGGAAAGGGCAAATTCGAGTCTTGCGGAAAGGAGGGGATTCTCGTGGGTTACGCGTCCGACCAAAAGGGTTATCGAATTTGGTCTGTCCAGGACAAATCCATAATTGTAAGTAGAGACGTAAAATTCGGCCAAGAAGGTAAGTCTGTGGCTACAACTCACGATGAGGTTTTCCCCGACGACGGAAACGGGTCCAATTCCATAAACGAAGGCGATAGCGACGATCTTGTCGTCATACCGATAGCAGCCGACGAACAGGGGCCCGCTGAAGCTGAAAACGAACCCGCAGAACGAAGAGAGGACGAGAACCAGAGAGGCCCGGAATGCGTGTGACAGCCAGAAGAGGGCGGGGCAGACCAAGGTTGATGCGAACTGGTGAACCAGGAAGACCCAAGAAAATCTACCAAACTGCGGAAGAAGCAACTGATGAAGAAGAGGAAGAATCAGTTCTGTTATCAGAAGTCCAAATAGGCCAGGCGCTTTCGAGCCCGGACGTCGAAGAATGGCATGCAGCAATCGACAAAGAAATTGAGTCGATACTAAAAAACGACACATGGTTACTGGTGGATCGACAGAAAGGTGAGAAGACGATAGGCAGTCGCATCGTTCTCCGAAATAAGATGAAGCCCGATGGAACGCTGGAGAAAAGGAAGGCGCGATTGGTAGCACAGGGATTTAGTCAACGTCCAGGGGTGCATTATTCTGAAACTTTTTCGCCAGTGGCACGGATGGGCACGATCAGGCTACTCACGGCCCTTGCCGCTCGCACCGGGATGCACATTCATCAGTTAGACATAACGACGGCCTATTTAAACGGAAAGATACATGAAAATATATTCATGGAGCCGCCAAAAGACATAGATGTAACACTTAGGAGAATCGTTGAACGGAACCGAAACAACGACATCGGTGATAAGGCGAAGAAGATGCTCTCAGAATTGATGAGCGGTGATAAAGTTTGCCAGCTCCGCAAATCACTATATGGGCTGAAGCAAGCCGGACGTAACTGGTATTTAACGCTGCACGAAACCTTGTCAAAAGTTCAAGCTGAACAATCCAGTTTCGACCCATGCGTATATTACGTTCGATCGCAGAATGAAGTCACCGTGATAGTCGTCTACGTCGACGACATACTCATATATTCGAAAAGCATCAGCGAAATAAAGAGGATAGAAAATCACCTATCAAACCACTTCGAACTCAAACTGTTGGGTGACGTTAGCTACTGTTTGGGGATCGAGTTCACGAGGCAAAATAACGGAATATCCATGAAACAACGAGGCTTCATAAACGATTTGCTGAACAGGTTCGGCATGAGCGAAGCAAACTCAATTTCCACGCCACTGGAGAGCCGATTGAAACTAACGCAGAACAAGGCGATGACCGACGAAGACTTCAAGAAGCCTTACCGAGAATTGATTGGTGCTCTTAATTATTTGGCAACCTCGACCAGACCAGATATAAGCTTTGCCGTGAGCTACTTGGGACAATTTAACAATTGCTACGGTGAGGAGCATTGGAAGGCGGCAAAACGTGTGCTTCGATATCTCAAGGGGACAATAGACGTAGGATTATCTTTCACCAATGACTGCAGTTCTGTTGAAGGCTACGTAGATGCTGATTGGGGAAACGACATCAACGATCGCAAGTCATTTAGTGTTTTCGTGTTCCTAATGAGCGGTTCCCCTATTTCCTGGGAAGCCAGAAAACAGAAGACGGTCGCCCTCTCTACAACAGAAGCCGAATACGTTGCACTGGCGGAAGCCGCGAAGGAATCCATATTCTTACGTCGGTTCCTACGAGAAATTCATCTTGGGGATGCAGCCGAAGTTCGCATATATTGTGATAATAACAGCGCCATCAAATTAGCTGAAAATCCGACATTCCATGCCAGGAGTAAGCATATAGATATCAGGCATCATTTTCTTCGGGATCTATTAAGAGCGAAGGAGCTCACTCTGAGTCACGTGGGAACCGAACGACAGATCGCAGATATCTTCACTAAGGGGCTACCGAGGATGAAGCATGATTGGTGTGTGGAGAGCTGTGGTTTACGTGGAGCCTAGTGAACGAGGTTTCTCAACTCGAGGGGGGCTGTTAGAACTATTTGAATTTGCCGCGCGCCCGACGGCGCAAGTCGCACCCACCCTTCGTGATCGGGCGAGTTGGTGAAACGACCACGACGCACCATCCCTCGTCCATTTTGAACTTGACCTCGTCAGGAGACACACGTGTCTCACATTTTGTATCATTAATTTGCTTTGTGAAAAGTGCATGGAAATATAGTTGAAATACAAAAAAATACGGTTTCCTGCCTCAAAAGTGTGGGGATTTAAAAATATTTTTAATTCGTGGATAATTAATTCGTGGGTTTTTAATTCGTGGATTTTCATTTATTTAATAAATTTATCTAAAATTCAATTTATTAACAAAAAAATACGGTTTCCTGCCTATAAAGTGTGAGGATTTGAAAATATTTTTAATTCGTGGATAATTAATTCGTGGATTTTGGATTTTTATTTATTTAATAAATTTATTAAAAATTTAATTTGATAACAAAAAAAATACGGTTTCCTGCCTATAAAGTGTTAGGATTCAAAAATATTTTCAATTCGTGGAAAATTAATTCGTGGATTTTCATTTATTCAATAAATTTATTGAAAATTCAATTTATTAACAAAAAAATACGGTTTCCTGCCTATAAAGTGTGGATATTTAAAAATTGTTTTTAATTCGTGGATAATTAATTCGTGGATTTTTATTTATTTGATAAATTCATTAAAAATTCAATCAATTAACGAAAAAATACGGTTTCCTTCCTATAAAAAGTGAGGTTTTAAAAATATTCTCAATTCGTGGATAATTAATTCGTGGATTCTTTTCATTCAATAAATTTATTGAAAATTCAATTTTTCAACAAAAAAATACGGTTTTTGACTATAAAGTGTGGGGATTTAAAAATATTTTCAATTCGTGGATAACTAATTCGTGGATGATGAATTCGTGGGTTTTTATTTATTCAATAAATTTATTAAAAATTTAATTTATCGACAAAAAAAGACGGTTTCCTACCTATAAATTGTGGGGATTTAAAAATATTTTCAATTCGTGGATAATTAATTCGTGGGTTTTTAATTCGTGGATTTTCATTCATTTAATAAATTAATCTAAAATTTAATTTATTAACAAAAAAATACGGTTTCCTGCCTAAAAAGTGTGGGGATTTAAAAATATTTTTAATTCGTGGATAATTAATTCGTGGGTTTTTAATTCGTGGATTTTCATTTATTTAATAAATTTATCTAAAATTTGATTTATTAACAAAAAAATACGGTTTCCTGCCTATAAAGTGTGGGGATTTAAAAATATTTTTAATTCGTGGATAATTAGTTCGTGGATTTTTATTTATTTAATAAATTCATTAAAAATCTAATTTATCAACAAAAAAATACGTATTCCTGCCTATAAAATGTGGGGATTCAAAAATATTCTTAATTCGTGGATAATTAATTCGTGGGTTTTTAATTCGTGGATTTTCATTCATTTAATAAATTAATCTAAAATTTAATTTATTAACAAAAAAATACGGTTTCCTGCCTAAAAAGTGTGGGGATTTAAAAATATTTTTAATTCGTGGATAATTAATTCGTGGGTTTTTAATTCGTGGATTTTCATTTATTTAATAAATTTATCTAAAATTTAATTTATTAACAAAAAAATACGGTTTCCTGCCTATAAAGTGTGAGGATTTAAAAATATTTTTAATTCGTTGATAATTAATTCGTGGATTTTCATTTATTCAATAAATTTATTGAAGATTTAATTTATTAACGAAAAAAAACGGTTTCCTGCCTATAAAGTGTGGGGATTTAAAAATATTTTTAATTCGTGGATAATTAATTCGTGGATTTTTATTTATTCAATAAATTTATTGAAAATTTAATTTATTAACAAAAAAATACGGTTTCTTGCCTATAAAGTGTGGATATTTAAAAATATTTTTAATTCGTGGATAATTAATTCGTGGATTTTTATTTATTTGATAAATTCATTAAAAATTCAATCAATTAACGGAAAAATACGGTTTCCTTCTTATAAAAAGTGAGGTTTTAAAGATATTCTCAATTCGTGGATAATTAATTCGTGGATTATTTTCATTTAATAAATTTATTAAGAATTCAATTTATCAACAAAAAAATACGGTTTCCTGACTATAAAGTGTGGGGATTTAAAAATATTTTTAATTCGTGGATAATTAATTCGTGGATGATTAATTCGTGGGTTCTTATTTATTCAATAAATTTATTAAAAATTTAATTTATTAACAAAAAGAGACGGTTTCCTACCTATAAATTGTGGGGATTTAAAAATATTTTTAATTCGTGGATAATTAATTCGTGGGTTTTTAGTTCGTGGATTTTCATTCATTTAATAAATTAATCTAAAATTTAATTTATTAACAAAAAGATACGGTTTCCTGCCTAAAAAGTGTGGGGATTAAAAAATATTTCTAATTCGTGGATAATTAATTCGTGGGTTTTTAATTCGTGGATTTTCATTTATTTAATAAATTTATCTAAAATTTAATTTATTAACAAAAAAATACGGTTACCTGCCTATAAAGTGTGGGGATTTAAAAATATTTTCAATTCGTGGATAATTAATTCGTGGATTTTTATTTATTTAATAAATTCATTAAAAATCTAATTTATCAACAAAAAAATACGTATTCCTGCCTATAAATTGTGGGTATTTAAAAATATTTTTAATTCGTGGATAATTAATTCGTGGGTTTTTAATTCGTGGATTTTCATTCATTTAATAAATTAATCTAAAATTTAATTTATTGACAAAAAAATACGGTTTCCTGCCTAAAAAGTGTGGGGATTTAAAAATATTTTTGATTCGTGGATAATTGATTCGTGGGTTTTTCATTCGTGGATTTTCATTTATTTAATAAATTTATCTAAAATTTAATTCATTAACAAAAAAATACGGTTTCCTGCCTATAAAGTGTGGGGATTTAAAAATATTTTCAATTCGTGGATAATTAATTCGTGGATTTTCATTTATTCAATAAATTTATTGAAGATTTAATTTATTAACAAAGAAATACGGTTTCCTGCCTATAAAGTGTGGGGATTTAAAAATATTTTTAATTCGTGGATAATTAATTCGTGGATTTTTATTTATTTAATAAATTTATTAAAAATTCAATTTAATAACAACAAAATACGGTTTCCTGCCTATAAAGTGTGAGGATTTAAAAATATTTTCAATTCGTGGAAAATAATTCGTGGATTTTCATTTATTCAATAAATTTATTAAAAATTCAATTTATTTACAGAAAAATACGGTTTCCTGCCTATAAAGTGTGGGGATTTAAAAATATTTTTAATTCGTGGATAATTAATTCGTGGATTTTTATTTATTTGATAAATTCATTAAAAATTCAATCAATTAACGAAAAAATACGGTTTCCTTCCTATAAAAAGTGAGGTTTTAAAAATATTCTCAATTCGTGGATAGTTATTTCGTGGATTCTTTTCATTTAATTCATTCATTAAAAATTCAATTTATCAACAAAAAATACGGTTTCCTGACTATAAAATGTGGGGATTTAAAAATATTCTTAATTCGTGGATAATTAATTCGTGGATGATTAATTCGTGGGTTTTTATATATTCAATAAATTTATTAAAAATTTAATTTATTAACAAAAAATACGGTTTCCAACCTATAAAGTGTGGGGATTTAAAAATATTTTTAATTCGTGGATAATTATCTCGTGGATAATCAATTCGTGGATTTTCATTTATTCAATATATTTATCAAAAATTTAATTTATTAACAAAAAAATACGGTTTCCTGAATAAAAAGTTGTTAGAGTTGACGCGATTTGGATTCGAACGCGGGATTAAAAACATCCGTCTCTGACAAGCATTCATTCACGACTAAACTAGATAACAAATCTGCTCGAGGTGGTGGATCGCTCCCCAGAATGGCGCCTTGCGGTAGTTGCGCCAACACTCCCCCTCGATTCGAACATCTCGAGTGTAGTTTGCTCTAATGACGACTCCGGGTCATCCCCGAAAGGTTTACGCAGCTCTGTAGCTTCGTATTGGTTAGGGCCTTCGTCATCATGTCAGCTACGTTTTCTTCCGATGCGACGTGGCTGATCTTCAATTGCTTGTTCTGGAGAGCTTCGCGAACAAAGTGGTACCTCAGGTCGATGTGTTTGGTCCTGGAGTGGAACAACGGGTTTTCGGCGAGTTTGAGTGCTCCCATATTGTCCACGAACAGCGTTACTTCTGCGAGTTGATGAAGACCTAGTTCTTCAAGGAAGCTTTTCCAATATAGGCATTCTTTAGTGCCTTCGCTTAGAGACATGTATTCTGCTTCCGTGGACGAGAGTGCGACCGTCCTTTGTTTCATAGATTCCCAATTTATGGGGCATCCGCATAGGATTGTGACCATCCCGGAGTACGATCGCCGATCGTCTTGGCAGTTTCCCCAGTCGGAGTCGACGAAGCATTTTAATGCATGGTTGTTGGCCGTGTATGTGAGGCCTAGGTTCGGAGTTGCTTTTAGATACCTTAAGACTCTCTTTGCCGCTGTCCAGTGAGTTTTGTTGTACCGGCTGCTGAACTGATCGAGACAACTGGCGGCGTGGCTGATGTCAGGTCGAGTGCTTTGGGCTAGATACGTTAAGCAGCCTATTAGCTCTCGATACGGGACGTTTGCTTCGAGTTCTTCGTTGTTCGGTTCGTTCGATAATTTGACGTGGCAATCCAGTGGGGTGTGAACTGGCTTGGCGTCACTCATGTTAAAACGTTGTAGCAGGTCGGCGATGTAATTGGGTTGTGTCAGTGTTACACCGTTTGGTTCTACCTTTATGTTTATGCCGAGGCAATAAGTGGCTTTACCGAGATCTTTGACCCCAAAACGTTTTGATAACTCCTTTCCTAAGTTTTGTATTAATTTGGAGTTCTTCGATGCGGCGAGGATGTCGTCGACATATATGGCGATAAGTATTGTGTCTCCCCCTTCGACTTTATGATACAGACATGGGTCGATCTTTGAAGGAACGGCTCCAAATTGAAGAAGAGCTTCTTGAAGTTTAGAGTGCCATTGCCGTCCGGCCTGTTTCAGTTCATGTAGGGACTTTTGGAGTGAGCAAACTTTATCTCCTGAGTGTATTTGGGACAACATTTCCTTGGCCTGCCCGGTGATTTTTGGATGTTTGTTAGATTCAATTATGTCCTGAAGGGTTTCCTTCAGATACTTCGGCTGTTCCATATAAATTTCTTCATTGAGATTGCCGTTCAGGTATGCTGTGGCGATGTCGAATTGCCTAATCTCCATGCCGAATTAAGCCGATAGTGCTGCGATGAGTCGCACTGTACTTAGTCGTGCAACTAGAGCGAACGTTTCGTGGTAATAGATGCCGGGTTTTTGAGAAAAACCCTGAGCGACTAAACGTGCCTTGCGACGATCTAGTGTACCGTCTGAGCCGTATTTGTTACGAAGTACTATCCTGCTGCCGATAGTTTTGACCCCTCTAGGACGATCGACCAATTTCCAAGTTTGGTTCTTTATTATGGATTCGATTTCGTCCATTATTGCCTTACACCATTCTTCGGCATGTTCACTTGACAATGCAACTTTTGCAGGGATTTCGATTGTTGGGGCACCTGCGGCAAAGAAAATATCCTCCGCGGCTCCAGCACTTTGAAATAGTTTGCGCGGTCGTCCTGGTAAACCTGTTCTGATAATTCTTGGTCTTCCACGGCCTCTGGTTGGGCGTTGATCCTCTTCTGGTGTTTCATCAATTTCGTTTTCGCGAGTGATTTGAGGATCCGTGTCCGAGCAACTTAATGTCGGATCGGAGAAAAATTCGATCTCTTCACGTTCGGGTTTGTTTTTAGCTGTGACTTCGACTTCACGCGAGTTGGGTAAGAAATCGTCAAAAATGTTGGTGCAGCGAGGAAGTTCGTCCGATTGTTCCGCCAAGAATTTAACGTCTCTTGATAACATTACTTTTCGTTCGGTCGGTAACCAGATGCGATATCCTTTGGTTTCGTCCGAGTGACCTATGAAATAACCTTCCGAACATCGTGATTGAAATTTGTTTATGCCGGGTTTGCGATTTAGGCAATATACTTTGGAACCAAAAAGGCAAAGATGGCTCACGTCGGGTGCCTTTCCGTGCCAAATTTCGTACGGGGTTTTTCCTCGCAGACTTTTGCTCGGGCATCTATTGCGGATATAATTTGCGGCATTTATCGCTTCTGCCCAGAAAGACGGCTGAAGATTTGCGTCGATCAAAAGACATCTGGCTGTTTCTATTAAGCTGCGATTTTTACGCTCCGCGATTCCGTTTTGCTGCGGGTTGTACGGGACGGTGAGTCTGCGGGTAATTCCTCGCGATCTGAGGAAATGATCGAGTTTCGTGTTGACGAATTCCGTTCCGTTATCGGATTGGAAACATTTTACTTTTCCCGATTTTTGATTTTCCACGAGAGCGACGTATTCTTGCGTAGCTTTGAAAACTTCGTCTTTCGATTTTAGGAATCGAACTTCGCACCATCGCGAATGATCGTCAATAATTTCGACGAAATATTTCGATCCCGCATTCGATTCTGTTCGCATTGGGCCGCAAACGTCCGCGTGTACGATATCGAGAATGTTTGATACGCGCACTGACATCTTCGGGAATGGCGCGCGATTCATTTTCTCTTTTATACATATTTCGCACTCGGACGTGTCGCCCAAAGTTTTACGCGAAAGTCCTTTAATGGTTCCGTTCCGCACAGCTTCGCGAAGGTCCGCGAAATTTAAATGTCCCATTCCACGGTGCCACGATGACGTTTCGCTTTTCTTCATTGAACGCGATTCGACTGTTGTGTTCGCGGATTCGTCTCGCGCATGAACGATATAGAGTCCATTTACTTTATTTGCCGTTAAAACTGTTTTTCCGGACGCGGTCGAGACGGTAGCTCCGCGATTGTCAAAAACGACTTTCATACCGTTTTCGGTTATTTTTCCGACGGAAAGAAGATTCTTGCGAAGATCGGGTACAAAATATGCCTTATTTAAAAATACCTTGTAAGTTGAACCGCGAACATCTGCGTCGAAAGATACCTTCCCTTCCGCGACGCTCGAGATTGCATCGTTGTTCGCCAAGTTTATCGTTACTCGTTTCGAGGAATCGCTGCTCTCGAATAACTCGAGCTGTTTAAAAAGATGGCTTGTGGCGCCGCTGTCCAGATAAAATTCGCTCCGTGATTCGGCGGCGGCGTCTTTGTCGGTAGCGGCCATCGAAAACTCGTCCTTGGAGTGCGTCGGTTGACTGCGGCACTGGTCGCTTTTATGACCCAAACGTTTGCATTTATTGCACCTTATCCTTTCCTTTCGTTTAATTTATGACCAGAAAAATACGGTTTCCTGCCTATAAAGTGTGGGGATTTAAAAAAATTTTTAATTCGTGGATGATTAATTCGTGGATTTTCATTCATTCAATAAATTTATTGAAGATTTAATTTATTAACAAAAAAATACGGTTTCCTGCCTATAAAGTGTGGGGATTTAAAAATATTTTTAATTCGTGGATAATTAATTCGTGGATTTTTATTTATTTAATAAATTTATTAAGAATTTAATTTATTAACAGAAAAATACGGCTCTCTGCCTATAAAGTGTGAGGATTTTAAAATATTCTCAATTCGTGGAAAATTAATTCGTGGATTTTTAGTTATTCAATAAATTTATTAAAAATTTAATTTATCAACAAAAAAATACGGTTTCTTGCCTATAAAGTGTGGGGATTTAAAAATATTTTTAATTCGTGGATAATTAATTCGTGGATTTTTACTTATTTAATAAATTCATTAAAAATCTAATTTATCAACAAAAAAATACGTATTCCTGCCTATAAATTGTGGGGATTTAAAAATATTTTTAATTCGTGGATAATTAATTTGTGGGTTTTTAATTCGTGGATTTTCATTCATTTAATAAATTAATCTAAAATTTAATTTATTAACAAAAAAATACGGTTTCCTGCCTAAAAAGTGTGGGGATTTAAAAATATTTTTAATTCGTGGATAATTAATTCGTGGGTTTTTAATTCGTGGATTTTCATTTATTCAATAAATTTATCTAAAATTTAATTTATTAACAAAAAAAAACGGTTTCCTGCCTATAAAGTGTGGGGATTTAAAAATATTTTTAATTCGTAGATATTTAGTTCGTGGATTTTCATTTATTCAATAAATTTATTGAAGATTTAATTTATTAACAAAAAAATACGGTTTCCTGCCTATAAAGTGTGGGGTTTTAAAAATATTTTTAATTCGTGGATAATTAATTCGTGGATTTTTATTTATTTAATAAATTTATTGAAAATTTAATTTAATAACAAAAAAATAAGGTTTCCTGCCTATAAAGTGTGAGGATTTGAAAATATTTTCAATTCGTGGAAAATTAATTCGTGGATTTTCATTTATTCAATAAATTTATTGAAAATTTAATTTATTAACAAAAAAATACGGTTTCCTGCCTATAAAGTGTGGGAATTTAAAAATATTTTTAATTCGTGGATAATTAATTCGTGGATTTTTATTTATTTGATAAATTCATTAAAAATTCAATCAATTAACGAAAAAATACGGTTTCCTTCCTATAAAAAGTGAGGTTTTGAAAATATTCTCAATTGGTGGATATTTAATTCGTGGATTCTTTTCATTTAATAAATTTATTAAAAATTCAATTTATCAACAAAAAAATACAGTTACCTGACTATAAAGTGTGGGGATTTGAAAATATTTTTAATTCGTGGATAATTAATTCGTGGATGATTAATTCGTGGGTTTTTATTTATTCAATAAATTTATTAAAAATTTAATTTATTAACAGAAAAATACGGTTTCCTACCTATAAAGTGTGGGGATTTAAAAATATTTTTAATTCGTGGATAATTATCTCGTGGATAATCAATTCGTGGATTTTCATTTATTCAACATATTTATCAAAAATTTAATTTATTAACAAAAAAATACGGTTTCCAGAATAAAAAGTTGTTAGAGTTGACGCGATTTGGATTCGAGCGCGGGATTAAAAACATCCGTCTCTGACAAGCATTCATTCACGACTAAACTAGATAACAAATCTGCTCGAGGTGGTGGATCGCTCCCCAGAATGGCGCCTCGCGGTAGTTGCGCCAACACTCCCCCTCGATTCGAACATCTCGAGTGTAGTTTGCTCTAATGACGACTCCGGGTCATCCCCGAAAGGTTTACGCAGCTCTGTAGCTTCGTATTGGTTAGGGCCTTCGTCATCATGTCAGCTACGTTTTCTTCCGATGCGACGTGGCTGATCTTCAATTGCTTGTTCTGGAGAGCTTCGCGAACAAAGTAGTACCTCACGTCGATGTGTTTGGTCCTGGAGTGGAACAACGGGTTTTCGGCGAGTTTGAGTGCTCCCATGTTGTCCACGAACAGCGTTACTTCTGCGAGTTGATGAAGACCGAGTTCTTCAAGGGAGCTTTTCCAATATAGGCATTCTTTAGTGCCTTCGCTTAGAGACATGTATTCTGCTTCCGTGGACGAGAGTGCGACCGTCCTTTGTTTCCTAGATTCCCAATTTATGGGGCATCCGCTTAGGATTGTGACCATCCCGGAGTACGATCGCCGATCGTCTTGGCAGTTTCCCCAGTCGGAGTCGACGAAGCATTTTAATGCATGGTTGTTGGCCGTGTATGTGAGGCCTAGGTTCGGAGTTGCTTTTAGATACCTTAAGACTCTCTTTGCCGCTGTCCAGTGAGTTTTGTTGTACCGGCTGCTGAACTGATCGAGACAACTGGCGACGTGGCTGATGTCAGGTCGAGTGCTTTGGGCTAGATACGTTAAGCAGCCTATTAGCTCTCGATACGGGACGTTTGCTTCGAGTTCTTCGTTGTTCGGTTCGTTCGATAATTTGACGTGGCAATCCAGTGGGGTGTGAACTGGCTTGGCGTCACTCATGTTAAAACGTTGTAGCAGGTCGGCGATGTAATTGGGTTGTGTCAGTGTTACACCGTTTGGTTCTACCTTTATGTTTATGCCGAGGCAATAAGTGGCTTTACCGAGATCTTTGACCTCAAAACGTTTTGATAACTCCTTTCCTGAGTTTTGTATTAATTTGGAGTTCTTCGATGCGGCGAGGATGTCGTCGACATATATGGCGATAAGTATTGTGTCTCCCCCTTCGACTTTATGATACAGACATGGGTCGATCTTTGAAGGAACGGCTCTAAATTGAAGAAGAGCTTCTTGAAGTTTAGAGAGCCATTGCCGTCCGGCCTGTTTCAGTCCGTATAGGGACTTTTGGAGTGAGCAAACTTTATCTTCTGAGTGTATTTGGGACAACATTTCCTTGGCCTGCCCGGTGATTTTTGGATGTTTGTTAGATTCAATTATGTCCTGAAGGGTTTCCCTCAGATACTTCGGCTGTTCCATATAAATTTCTTCGTTGAGATTTCCGTTCAGGTATGCTGTGGCGATGTCGAATTGCCTAATCTCCATGCCGAATTGAGCCGATAGTGCTGCGATGAGTCGCACTGTACTTAGTCGTGCAACTGGAGCGAACGTTTCGTGGTAATGGATGCCGGGTTTTTGAGAAAAACCCTGAGTGACTAAACGTGCCTTGCGACGATCTAGTGTACCGTCTGAGCCGTATTTGTTACGAAGTACTATCCTGCTGCCGATAGTTTTGACCCCTCTAGGACGATCGACCAATTTCCAAGTTTGGTTCTTTATTATGGATTCGATTTTGTCCATTATTGCCTTACGCCATTCTTTGGCGTGTTCACTTGACAATGCAACTTTTGCAGGGATTTCGATTGTTGGGGCACCTGCGGCAAAGAAAATATCCTCCGCGGCTCCAGCACTTTGAAATAGTTTGCGCGGTCGTCCTGGTAAACCTGTTCTGATAAGTCCTGGTCTTCCACGGCCTCTGGTTGGGCGTTGATCCTCTTCTGGTGTTTCATCAATTTCGTTTTCGCGAGTGATTTGAGGATCCGTGTCCGAGCAACTTAATGTCGGATCGGAGAAAAATTCGATCTCTTCACGTTCGGGTTTGTTTTTAGCTGTGACTTCGACTTCACGCGAGTGGGGTAAGAAATCGTCAAAAATGTTGGTGCAGCGAGGAAGTTCGTCCGATTGTTCCGCCAAGAATTTAACGTCTCCTGATAAGATTACTTTTCGTTCGGTCGGTAACCAGATGCGATATCCTTTGGTTTCGTCCGAGTGACCTATGAAATAACCTTCCGAACATCGTGATTGAAATTTGTTTATGCCGGGTTTGCGATTTAGGCAATATACTTTGGAACCAAAAAGGCGAAGATGGCTCACGTCGGGTGCCTTTCCGTGCCAAATTTCGTACGGGGTTTTTCCTCGCAGACTTTTGCTCGGGCATCTATTGCGGATTAAATTTGCGGCATTTATCGCTTCTGCCCAGAAAGACGGCGAAAGATTTGCGTCGATCAAAAGACATCTGGCTGTTTCTATTTAGCTGCGATTTTTACGCTCCGCTATTCCGTTTTGCTGCGGGTTGTACGGGACGGTGAGTCTGCGGGTAATTCCTCGCGATCTGAGGAAATAATCGAGTTTCGTGTTGACGAATTCCGTTCCGTTATCGGATTGGAGACATTTTACTTTTCGCGATTTTTGATTTTCCACGAGAGCGACGTATTCTTGCGTAGCTTTAAAAACTTCGTCTTTCGATTTTAGGAATCGAACTTCGCACCATCGCGAATGATCGTCAATAATTTCGACGAAATATTTCGATCCCGCATTCGATTCTGTTCGCATTGGGCCGCAAACGTCCGCGTGTACGATATCGAGAATGTTTGATACGCGCACTGACATCTTCGGGAATGGCGCGCGATTCATTTTCTCTTTTATACATATTTCGCACTCGGACGTGTCGCCCAAAGTTTTACGCGAAAGTCCTTTAATGGTTCCGTTCCGCACAGCTTCGCGAAGGTCCGCGAAATTTAAATGTCCCATTCCACGGTGCCACGATGACGTTTCGCTTTTCTTCATTGAACGCGATTCGACTGTTGTGTTCGCGGATTCGTCTCGCGCATGAATGATATAGAGTCCATTTACTTTATTTGCCGTTAAAACTGTTTTTCCGGACGCGGTCGAAACGGTAGCTCCGCGATTGTCAAAAACAACTTTCATACCGTTTTCGGTTATTTTTCCGACGGAAAGAAGATTCTTGCGAAGATCGGGTACAAAATATGCCTTATTTAAAAATACCTTGTAAGTTGAACCGCGAACATGTGCGTCGAAAGATACCTTCCCTTCCGCGACGCTCGAGATTGCATCGTTGTTCGCCAAGTTTATCGTTACTCGTTTCGAGGAATCGCTGCTCTCGAATAACTCGAGCTATTTACAAAGATGGCTTGTGGCGCCGCTGTCCAGATAAAATTCGCTCCGTGATTCGGCGGCGGCGTCTTTGTCGGTAGCGGCCATCGAAAACTCGTCCTTGGAGTGCGTCGGTTGACTGCGGCACTGGTCGCTTTTATGACCGAAACGTTTGCATTTATTGCACCTTATCCTTTCCTTTCGTTTAATTTATGACCAAAAAAATACGTTTTCCTGCCTATAAAGTGTGGGGATTTAAAAATATTTTTAATTCGTGGATAATTAATTCGTGGATTGTCATTCATTCAATAAATTTATTGAAGATTTAATTTATTAACAGAAAAATACGGTTTCCTGCCTATAAAGTGTGGGGATTTAAAAATATTTTTAATTCGTGGATAATTAATTCGTGGATTTTTATTTATTTAATAAATTTATTGAAAATTTAATTTATTAACAAAAAGATACGGCTTACTGCCTATAAAGTGTGAGGATTTTAAAATATTATCAATTCGTGGAAAATTAATTCGTGGATTTTTATTTATTCAATAAATTTATTAAAAATTTAATTTATCAACAAAAAAATACGGTTTCTTGCCTATGAAGTGTGGGGATTTAAAAATATTTTTAATTCGTGGATAATTAATTCGTGGATTTTCATTTATTCAATAAATTTATTAAAAATTCAATTTATCAACAAAAAAATACGGTTTCCTGCCTATAAAGTGTGGGGATTTGAAAATATTTTTAATTCGTGGGTAATTAATTCGTGGATAATTAATTCGTGGATTCTTATTTATTTAATAAATTTATTGAAAATTTAATTTATTAACAAAAAAATACGGTTTCCTGCCTCTAAAGTGTGGGGATTTAGAAATGAATTTATTTCGTGGATAATTAATCCGTGGATTTTAAGTTATTTAATAAATTTATTAAAAATTTAATTAATTTACGAAAAAATACGGATTCCTTCCTATAGAGTGTAAGGTTTTAAAAATATTCTCAATTCGTGGATAATTAATTCGTGGATTTTTTTTATTTAATAAATTCATTAAAAATTTAATTTATCAACAAAAAAATACGGTTTCCTGCCTATTAATTGTGGGGATTTGAGAATATTTTTAATTCGTGGATAATAAATTCGTGGATTTTTATTTATTCATTAAATTTATTAAAAATTTAATTTATTACCAAAAAAATACGGTTTCCTGCCTATAAAGTATGGGGATTTAAAAATATTTTTAATTCGTGGATAATTGATTCGTGGATAATTAATTCGTGGATTTTTATTTATTCAATAAATTCATTAAAAATTTAATTTATTAACAAAAAAATACGGTTTGCTGACTATAAAGTGTGAGGATTTAAAAATATTTTTAATTCGTGGATAATTAATTCGTAGATAATTAATTCGTGGATTTTCATTTATTTAATAAATTTATTTGAAATTCAATTTATTAACAGAAAAACACGGTTTCCTGACTATAAAGTGTGAGGATTTAAAAATATTTTTAATTCGTGGATAATTAATTCGTGGATTTTTTTTATTTAATAAATTTATCAAAAATTCAATTTATCAACAAAAAAAAACGGCTTCCTGCCTATTAATTGTGGGGATTTGAGAATATTTTTGATTCGTGGATAATAAATTCGTGGATTTTTATTCATTTAATAAATTTATTAAAAATTTAATTTATTCCAGAAAAAATACGGTTTCCTGCCTATAAAGTGTGGGGATTAAAAAATATTTTTAATTCGTGGATAATTATTTCGTGGATTTTTATTTATTCAATAAATTTTTTAAAAATCTAATTTATTAACAGAAAAATACGGTTTCCTGCCTATAAAGTGTGGGGATTTAAAAATATTTTTAATTCGTGGATAATTAATTCGTGGATTTTCATTCATTCAATAAATTTATTGAAGATTTAATTTATTAACAAAAAAATACGGTTTCCTGCCTATAAAGTGTGGGGATTTAAAAATATTTTTAATTCGTGGATAATTAATTCGTGGATTTTTATTTATTTAATAAATTTATTAAAAATTTAATTTATTAACAAAAAAATACGGCTTCCTGCCTATAAAGTGTGCGGATTTAAAAATATTCTTAATTCGTGGAAAATTAATTCGTGGATTCTCATTTATTCAATAAATTTATTGAAAATTCAATTTATCAACAAAAAAATACGGTTTCCTGCCTATAAAGTGTGGGGATTTGAAAATATTTTTAATTCGTGGGTAATTAATTCGTGGATAATTATTTCGTGGATTTTTATTTATTTAATAAATTCATGGAAAATTTAATTTATTCACAAAAAAATACGGTTTCCTGCCTCTGAAGTGTGGGGATTTAGAAATAAATTTAATTCGTGGATAATTAATCCATGGATTTTTATTTATTTAATAAATTTATTAAAAATTTAATTAATTTACGAAAAAATACGGATGCCTTCCTATGAAGTGTAAGGTTTTAAAAATATTCTCAATTCGTGGATAATTAATTCGTGGATTTTTTTTATTTAATAAATTTATCAAAAATTTAATTTATCAACAAAAAAATACGGTTTCCCGCCTATTAATTGTGGGGATTTGAAAATATTTTTAATTCGTGGATAATAAATTCGTGGATTTTCATTTATTTATTAAATTTATCAAAAATTCAATTTATTAACAAAAAAATACGGTTTCCTGCCTATAAAGTATGGGGATTTAAAAATATTTTTAATTCGTGGATAATTGATTCGTGGATAATTAATTCGTGGATTTTTATTCATTCAATAAATTCATTAAAAATTTAATTTATTAACAAAAAAATACGGTTTGCTGACTATAAAGTGTGAGGATTTAAAAATGTTTTTAATTCGTGGATAATTAATTCGTAGATAATTAATTCGTGGATTTTCATTTATTTAATAAATTTATTTGAAATTCAATTTATTAACAAAAAAACACGGTTTCCTGACTATAAAGTGTGAGGATTTAAAAATATTTTTAATTCGTGGATAATTAATTCGTGGATTTTTTTTATTTAATAAATTTATTAAAAATTTAATTTATTCCAGAAAAAATAAGGTTTCCTGCCTATAAAGTGTGGGGATTCAAAAATATTTTTGATTCGTGGATAATTGATTCGTGGATAATTAATTCGTGGATTTTTATTTATTCAATAAATTTTTTGAAAATCTAATTTATTAACAGAAAAATACGGTTTCCTGCCTATAAAGTGTGGGGATTTAAAAATTTTTTTAATTCGTGGATAATTAATTCCTGGATTTTCATTCATTCAATAAATTTATTGAAGATTTAATTTATTAACGGAAAAATACGGTTTCCTGCCTATAAAGTGTGGGGATTCAAAAATATTTTTAATTCGTGGATAATTAATTCGTGGATTTTTATTTATTTAATAAATTTATTAAAAATTTAATTTATTAACAAAAAATACATCTTCCTGCCTATAAAGTGTGGGGATTTAAAAATATTCTTAATTCGTGGAAAATTAATTCGTGGATTTTCGTTTATTCAATAAATTTATTGAAAATTCAATTTATTAACAAAAAAATACGGTTTCCTGCCTATAAAATGTGGGGATTTGAAAATATTTTTAATTCGTGGATAATTAATTCGTAGATTATTAATTCGTGGACTTTCATTTATTTAATAAATTTATTTAAAATTCAATTTATTAACAAAAAAACACGGTTTCCTGACTATGAAGTGTGAGGATTTAAAAATATTTTTAATTCGTGGATAATTAATTCGTGGATTTTTTTTATTTGATAAATTTATCAAAAATTCAATTTATCAAAAAAAAAACGGTTTCCTGCCTATTAATTGTTGGGATTTGAAAATATTTTTGATTCGTGGATAATAAATTCGTGGATTTTTATTTATTTAATAAATTTATTAAAAATTTAATTTATTCCAAAAAAAATACGGTTTCCTGCCTATAAAGTGTGGGGATTCAAAAATATTTTTAATTCGTGGATAATTGATTCGTGGATAATTAATTCGTGGATTTTTATTTATTCAATAAATTTTTTAAAAATCTAATTTATTAACAGAAAAAAACGGTTTCCTGCCTATAAAGTGTGGGGATTTAAAAATATTTTTAATTCGTGGATAATTAATTCGTGGATTTTCATTCATTCAATAAATTTATTGAAAATTTAATTTATTAACAAAAAAATACGGTTTCCTGCCTATAAAGTGTGGGGATTTGAAAATATTTTTAATTCGTGGATAACTAATTCGTGGATTTTCATTCATTCAATAAATTTATTGAAGATTTAATTTATTAACAGAAAAATAAGGTTTCCTGCCTATAAAGTGTGGGGATTTAAAAGATTTTTAATTCGTGGATAATTAATACGTGGATTTTTATTTATTAAATAAATTTATCAAAAATTCATTTTATTAACAAAAAAATACCGCTTCCTGCCTATAAAGTGTGGGGATTTAAAAATATCTTTAATTCGTGGATAATTAATTCGTGGATTTTCATTCATTCAATAAATTTATTGAACATTCAATTTATTAACAAAAAAATACGGTTTCCTGCCTATAAAGTGTGGGGATTTAAAAATATTTTTAATTCGTGGATAATTAATTCGTGGATTTTTATTTATTCAATAAATTTATTAAAAACTTAATTTATCAACAAAAAAATTCGGTTTCTTGCCTATAAAGTGTGGGGATTCAAAAATATTTTTAATTCGTGGATAATTGATTCGTGGATAATTAATTCGTGGATTTTTATTTATTCAATAAATTTTTTAAAAATCTAATTTATCAACAGAAAAATACGGTTTCCTGCCTATAAAGTGTGGGGATTTAAAAATATTTTTAATTCGTGGATAATTAATTCGTGGATTTTCATTCATTCAATAAATTTATTGAAGATTTAATTTATTAACAAAAAAATACGGTTTCCTGCCTATCATGTGTGGGGATTTAAAAATATTTTTAATTCGTGGGTAATTAATTCGTGGATAATTAATTCGTGGATTTTTATTTATTCGATGAATTTATTGAAAATTTAATTTATTAACAAAAAATACGGTTTCTTGCCTATGAAGTGTGGGGATTTGAAAATATTTTTAATCCAAGGATAATTAATACGTGAATTCTTATTTATCTAATAAATTAGTTAAAAATTTAATTTATCGACAGAAAAATACGGTTTCCTGCCTATAAAGTGTGGGGATTTAAAAATTTTTTAATTCGAAGGTAATTAATTCGTGGATAATTAATTCGTGGATTTTTATTCATTTGATAAATTTATTGAAAATTTAATTTATTAACAAAAAAATACGGTTTCTTGCCTATGAAGTGTGGGGATTTGAAAATATTTTTAATTCGTGGATAATTAATTCGTGGATTTTCATTTATTCAATAAATTTATTAAAAATTCAATTTATCAACAGAAAAATACGGTTTCTTGCCTATGAAGTGTGGGGATTTAAAAATATTTTTAATTCGTGGATAATTAATTCGTGGATTTTCATTTATTCAATAAATTTATTGAAAATTCAATTTATCAACAAAAAAATACGGTTTCCTGCCTATGAAGTGTGGGGATTTGAAAATATTTTTAATTCGTGGGTAATTAATTCGTGGATAATTAATTCGTGGATTTTTATTTATTTAATAAATTCATTGAAAATTTAATTTATTAACAAAAAAATACGGTTTCTTGCCTATGAAGTGTGGGGATTTAAAAATTTTTTTAATTCGTGAATAATTGATTCGTGGATTTTCATTTATTCAATAAATCTATTAAAAATTCAATTTATCAACAAAAAAATACGGTTTCCTGCCTATAAAGTGTGGGGATTTAAAAATATTTTTAATTCGTGGGTAATTAATTCGTGGATAATTAATTCGTGGATTTTTATTTATTTAATAAATTTATTGAAAATTCAATTTATTTACAAAAAAATACGGTTTCTTGCCTATGAAGTGTGGGGATTTAAAAATATTCTTAATTCGTGGATAATTAATACGTGGATTCTTATTTATCTAATAATTTAATTAAAAATTTAATTCATCAACAAAAAAATACGGTTTCCTGCCTATAAAGTGTGGGGATTTGAAAATATTTTAAATTCGTGGATAATTAATTCGTGGATGATTAATTCGTGGATTTTTATTAATTTGATAAATTTATTGATAATTTAATTTATTAACAAAAGAATACGGTCTCCTTCCTATAAAGTGTGAGGATTTAAAGATATTTTTAATTCGTGGATTTTCATTTATTCAATTAATTTATTAAAAATTCAATTTATCAACAAAAAAATACGGTTTCCTGCCTATAAAGTGTGGGGATTTAAAAATATTTTTAATTCGTGGGTAATTAATTCGTGGATAATTAATTCGTGGATTTTTATTTATTCGATAAATTTATTGAAAATTTAATTTATTAACAAAAAAATACGGTTTCTTGCCTATGAAGTGTGAAGATTCGAAAATATTTTTAATTCAAGGATAATTAATAGGTGGATTCTTATTTATCTAATAAATTAGTTAAAAATTTAATTTATCAACAGAAAAATACGGTTTCCTGCCTATAAAGTGTGGGGATTTAAAAATATTTTCGATTCGTGGATAATAAATTCGTGGATAATCAATTCGTGGATTTTTATTTATTCAATAAATTTATCAAAAATTTAATTCATTAACAAAAAAATACGGTTTCCTGCCTATAAAGTGTGGGGCTTCAAAAATATTTTTAATTCGTGGATTTCTATTCATTTCATAAATTTATTGAAAATTCAATTTATCAACAAAAAAATACGGTTTCCTGCCAATAAAGTGTGGGGATTTAAAAATATTTTTAATTCGTGGATAATTAATTCGTGGGTTTTTAATTCGTGGATTTTTATTTATTTAATAAATTTATTAAAAATTTAATTTATTAACAAAAAAATACGGTTTCCTGCCTATAAAGTGTGGGGATTTAAAAATATTTCTAATTCGTGGATAAATAATTCGTGGATTTTCATTTATTCAATGAATTAATTGAAGATTTAATTTATTAACAAAAAAATACGGTTTCCTGCCTATAAAGTATGGGGATTTGAAAATATTTTTAATTCGTGGATAATTAATTCGTGGACTTTCATTTATTCAATAAATTTATTGAATATTCAATTTATTAATAAATAAATACGGTTTCCTGCCTCTAAAGTGTGGGGATTTAAAAATATTTCTAATTCGTGGATAAATATTTCGTGGATTTTTAATTCGTGGACTTTCATTTATTTAATAAATTTATTGAAAATTTAATTTATTAACAAAAAATACGGTTTCCTGCTTTTAAAGTGTGGAGATTTGAAAATTTCTTCAATTCGTGGATAAAAAATTCGTGGATTTTTATTTATTTAATAAATAAATTGAAAATTTAATTTATTAACAAAAGAATATGGTTTCCTGCCTATAAAGTGTGGGGATTTTAAAATATTTTTAATTCCTGGATAATCAATTCGTGGATTTTTGTTTATTTATTTAATTTATTAAAAATTTAATTTATCAACAAAAAAATACGGTTTCCTGCCTATAAATTGTGGGGATTTAAAAATATTTTTAATTCGTGGATAATTAATTCGTGGATGATTAATTCGATGATTTTTATAACTGTTTAACATGTATTGCGTTCAATCCAAAGTATGGAAAGAGCGAAGGATTAATCAAGAGTATCCCCAAAGGCAACAAACCTTTCGAAACAGTTCATATTGATCAAGTAACCATCGCGGATAACCGGGTGCGTAACAAAAACTATATATTAGAAGTGATTGACGGTTATACTAAGTTTATAAAATTATATCCATGCAAGTCAACAACAAGCAGGAAGAAACAGGGAATACGTGGGTGAAAGTCATTAATAAAGTAGAGTTCGCGGTGAATAATACCATTCATTCGTCAACTGAAGAAACTCCAAGTACACTTTTATTCGGTATAGGTCAGAAGGAAAAAGTAAATGACTTCATTGCTGAATTCGTATATGATAGGGTAAACAAGGATGCACGGACTTTGAGGTTAATTCGTGAAGCAGAAAAACAAATCATTAAAGGTCAGGAAAAAATATTGAACCAAGCAAATAAAAAACGAAAGTTTCCTGAAGAATATTATGTCGGAGATTATGTGATGCTAAACAACAATCACTGCACTAAAGGAATTCCTCCAAAAGTCAAGCCCAAATTCAAAGGACCGTATCAAATAGTAAAAGTTTTGAGAAAAAATCGTTATGTTGTTGCTGATGTCCCTGAATGCCAGCTTAACCAAAAAAGATACGAAGGGGTTTGGGAGCCGGCAAATATGCGACTATGGAGAGGGGCTTTTAGTGTCAACGAAGAGTAAAAAAAAAAAATTTTCTCCCTTATATTATATGGTTTTTGTTTTGGTAGTTTTATATTCATTTGTATTTGTTCAGATATAAGTATGTGGTTTAGTCTCAGTATTGCGTGATCGTTAGGGAACCACCTGTAATTTGAGTTGATTCGTTCGAGGACGAACGATTTGTTACGCACCCGGTTATCCGCAATGGTTACATGATCAATATGAACTGTTTCGAAAGATTTGTTGCCTTTGGGGATACTCCTGATTAATCCTTCGTTCTTTCCATACTTTGGATTGAACGCAATACATGTTATACAGTTTTCTGTATGCTTCACAATTTTTTTCGAATATTTGGGAACCAATAAGACTGACAAAATTTCAAAACTTTTGAGAACAAAAATGTCATAGATCGATTTTCATATATTTAGACTATTTCGAATTTCATGAACTATGCATAATTGATGTTCAGTTTTAGGATCAACTGAATAATCCTAAATTAATGTGGTAATTTAGGAAAAATTCGTAAAAACTTTTGAAATTTTCACGATGATGACCATTTTCCTCCACGTCCGCATGAAAAATACGTCCATTTGAATACGAATCCGTTGTTTTTTTTTTTTAAAAAATTTCCTGCCAGAAAGTATATCGAGAGACCTGTCTCCTATACATTTAGACAAATGTCGCCGTTTTTGATTTCTTCTGAACGAAAGAAGACTGATGGAAAATTCAAAGTTTGCATATATACATAATCAATTGTCTACTTATAGGTAATGAATGTTTCCGTCGGAAAATGTTACGTCTTGTTGGAAAATTCGTGGAAACTTTTGAAATTTTTACTACGATGACCATTTTTTTTCACCTCCGCCTGAATAATACGTCCATTTGAATACGAGTCTGTTGTTTTTTTCTGAAAAAAATTTCCGCCAGAAAGGATATCGAGGGACTTGTCTCCTATACCTTTAGACAAATGTCGCTGTTTTTAATTTTTTCCGATTGAAACAAGACTAATGGAAAATTCAAAGTTTGCATATATACATATCCAATTGTCTTCTTACAAGTAATGAATATTTCCGTCAGAAAATGTTGCGTCTTGTTGAAAAATTCGTAAAAACTTTTTTGAAATTTTCACGATGATGACCATTTTTCTACACGTCCGCATGAAAAATACGTCCATTTAAATACGAATCCGTTATTTTTTTTTTTTCTTCAAAAAATTTTCCGCTAGAAAGTATATCGAGGGACCTGTCTCCTATACTTTTAGACAAATGTCGCCGTTTTTAATTTTTTCTGAACGAAAGAAGACTGATGGAAAATTCAAAGTTTGCACATATACATCATCAATTGTCTTCTTATAGGAAATGCATGTTTCCGTCGGAAAATGTTGCGTCTTGTTGGAAAATTCGTGAAAATTTTTGAAATTTTTACGACGATGACCATTTTTTTTCACGTCCGCGTAAATAAAACGTCCATTTGAATACGAGTCTGTTATTTTTTCTGAAAAAAATTCCCGCCAGAAAGTATATCGAGGGACCTGTCTCCTATACCTTTAGACAAATGTCGCCGTTTGTAATCTTTTCTGAACGAAAGAATTTCGAAATCCAGAAGAAATGAAAACAGCTTATTCTTCGTTCCTATCGCAGATACAGCGACGTATCATACCTCATTGGAAAGGCCGTTTTTAGTGCTCGCCCAACGGTGTATCAACGGATGCCATAGCACAATTAGTAGAGATTTTATGATCGGTCGTTCAGAATGCACAAAAAATGAAAACTGCTGTTTATTCGTTCTTATCGCAGATACAGCGACGTATGATACCTCACTGAAAAGGACTTTTCAATAACCGCACAACGATGTATCAACGGTTACCAATACACGATTATTAGAGATTTCATGATCTATCGTTCAAAATCCACAAAAAACGAAAACAGCTGTTTCGTCGTTCCTATCGCAGATTCTGCGACGTATGATACCTCATTGGAAAGGACTTTTTAGTGCCCTCACAACGGTGTATCAAATGTTACCATAGCATGATTATAAGA
Source organism: Novius pumilus (assembly GCA_020654155.1). Lineage (NCBI taxonomy): Eukaryota > Metazoa > Arthropoda > Insecta > Coleoptera > Coccinellidae > Novius > Novius pumilus. The sequence continues at coordinate 138,917 of JAIFOV010000520.1, forward strand.
GAATCTATGATCGGTCATTCACGAGACAAAAAATGAAAACAGCTGTTTCTCCGTTCTTATCGCAGATACAGCGACGTATGATACCTCATTCGGAAGGACTTTTCAATACACGCACAACGATGTATCAACGGTTACCATAACACGATTATTAGAGATTTTATGATCAGTCGTTCAAAATTCACAAAGAATGAAAACAGCTGGTTCTTCGTTCTTATCGCAGATACAGCGACGTATGATACCATAACACATTATAGATTCTTCGCTCCTATTGCAAAAAAAACGACAGCTACAGAGACGTATGATACCTCATTGGGAAGGCTTTTTCAGTGCCCTCACAACGGTGTACCAACGGTCACCATTCAAAATTATTAGAGGTTCTTCGCTCCTATTGCAAATACAGCGACAGTTGAAGGGACGTATAATACCTCATTCGTAAAGCCTTTTCAGTGCCCGCACGAAGGTGGATCAACGGTTAACATAACACGATTATTAGAGGTTTTATTATCGATCTTTCAAAATGCACAAAAAATGGAAACAGCTGTTTCGTCGTTCCTATCGCAGATACAGCGACGTATGATACCTCATTGGAAAGGACTCTTCAATACACGCACAACGATGTATCAACGGTTACCATTACACGATTATTAGAGATTTTATGATCGGTCCTTCAAAATTCACAAGGAATGAAAACAGCTGGTTCTTTGTTCCTATCGCAGATACAGCGACTTACAATACCTCATTGGAAAGTACTTTTCAATAGCCGTACAACGGTTAATAAAACGTTACCATAGCATGATTATAAGAGATTCTATATTCGGTCGTTCAAAATGCACAAAAAATGAAAACAGCTATTTCTTCGTTTTTATCGCAGATACAGCGACGTATGATACCTCATTGGAAAGGCCTTTTCAGTGCACGCACAACGGTGTATCAAAGGATACTATAGCACCATAGCTTATTTTTTGTTCCTGTCGCAGATGAAGCGACGTATCTACCTTATTCGAAAGGACTTTTCAGTGCCCGCACAAGGGTGGATCAACGGTTACCATTACACGATTATTAGAGATTTTATGATCTATCGTTCAAAATCCACAAAAAATGAAAACAGCTGTTTCGTCGTTCCTATCGCAGATACTGCGACGTATGATACCTCATTGGAAAGGCCTTTTCAGTGCACGCACAACGGTGTATCAAAGGATACCATAGCACGATTAGTAGAGATTTTATGATTGCCCGTTCAAAATGCACAAAGAATTAAAACAGCTATTTCTTCGTTCCTATCGCTGATACAGCGACGTATAATACATCATCGGAAAGGTATTTCAGTACCCGCACAAAGGTGTGTCCAAGGTTAACAGCACAATTATTAGAGATTCTATAATCGGTCGTTCAAAATGCACAAAAAATGAAAACAATGACATATGATACCTCAATGAAAAAGCCTTTTGAGTGCCCTCACGTCGGTGTACCAACGGTCACCATCACACAATTTTTAGAAATTCTTCGCTCCTATTGCAAATACAGCGACTTATGATACCTCATTGGAAAGGACTTTTCAGTACCCGCACAACGGTGTATCAAAGGTTACCATAGCACGATTATAAGAGATTTTATAATCGGTAGTTCAAAATGCACAAAAAATCAAAACAGCTCTTTTCTCGTTCCAATCACAGATACAGTGACATATGATACCCCATTGGAAAGGCTTTATCAGCCTCACAGCGTTATACTAGCGGCCACCATAACACAATTATTAGAGATTCTTCGCTCTTATTGCAAATGCAGCGACAGGTACAGAGACGTATGATACCTCATTCGGAAGGCCTTTTCAGTGCCCTCACAACGATGTACCAACGGTCCACATTCCAAATTATTAGAGATTCTTCGCTCCTATTGCAAATACAGCGACAGGTGAAGTGACGCATATTACATCATTGGTAAGGCCTTTTCAGTGCCCGCACAAAGGTGGATCAACGTTTAACATAACACGATTATTAGAGATTTTATGATCGATCGTTCAAAATTCACAAGAAATAAAAACAGCTTATTTTTTGTTCCTATCGCAGATGAAGCGACGTATCATACCTCATTCGAAAGGACTTTTCAGTGCCCGCACAAGGGTGGATCGACGGTTACCATTAAACGATTATTAGAGATTTTATGATCTATCGTTCAAAATCCACAAAAAATGAAAACAGCTGTTTCGTCGTTCCTATCGCAGATACTGCGACGTACGATACCTCAATGGAAAGGCCTTTTCAGTGCCCTCACAGCGATGTACCAACGGTCAACATTCAAAATTATTAGAGATTCTTCGCTCCTATTGCAAATACAGCGACAGGTGAAGCGACGCATATTACATCATTGGTAAGGCCTTTTCAGTGCCCGCACAAAGGTGTATCAACGTTTAACATAACACGATTATTAGAGATTTTATGATCGATCGTTCAAAATTCACAAGAAATAAAAACAGCTTATTTTTTGTTCCTATCGCAGATGAAGCAACGTATCATACCTCATTCGAAAGGACTTTTCAGTGCCCGCACAAGGGTGGATCAACGGTTACCATTACACGATTATTAGAGATTTTATGATCTATCGTTCAAAATCCACAAAAAATGAAAACAGCTGTTTCGTCGTTCCTATCGCAGATACTGCGACGTACGATACCTCAATGGAAAGGCCTTTTCAGTGCCCTCTTAACGGTGTATCAAATGTTGTCATAGCTTGATTATTAGAGATTCTATGAGCGGTCATTCAAGATGCACAAAAAATGAAAAAAGCTGTTTCTTCGTTCTTATCGCAGATACAGCGACGTATGAAACCTCATTGGAAAGGACTTTTCAATACACGCACAACGATGTATCAACGGTTACCATAACACGATTATTAGAGATTGTTGTGCGGGTACTGAAAAGTCCTTTCCAATGAGGTATCATAAGTCGCTGTATTTGCAATAGGAGCGAAGAATTTCTAAAAATTGTGTGATGGTGACCGTTGGTACACCGACGTGAGGGCACTCAAAAGGCTTTTTCAATGAGGTATCATATGTCATTGTTTTCATTTTTTATGCATTTTGAACGACCGATTATAGAATCTCTAATAATTGTGCTGTTAACCTTGGACAGACCTTTGTGCGGGTACTGAAATACCTTTCCGATGATGTATTATACGTCGCTGTATCTGCGATAGGAACGAAGAAACAGCTGTTTTAATTCTTTGTGCATTTTGAACGAGCGATCATAAAATCTCTACTAATCGTGCTATGGTATCCTTTGATACACCGTTGTGCGTGCACTGAAAGGGCCTTTCCAATGAGGTATCATACGTCGCTGTATCTGCGATAAGAACGAAGAAACAGCTTTTTTCATTTTTTGTGCATCTTGAATGACCGCTCATAGAATCTCTAATAATCAAGCTATGATAACATTTGATACACCGTTGTGAGGGCACTGAAAAGGCCTTTCCATTGAGGTATCGTACGTCGCAGTATCTGCGATAGGAACGACGAAACAGCTGTTTTCATTTTTTGTGGATTTTGAACGATAGATCATAAAATCTCTAATAATCGTGTAATGGTAACCGTTGATCCACCCTTGTGCAGGCACTGAAAAGTCCTTTCGAATAAGGTAGATACGTCGCTTCATCTGCGACAGGAACAAAAAAAAGCTATGGTGCTATGGTATCCTTTGATACACCGTTGTGCGTGCACTGAAAAGGCCTTTCCAATGAGGTATCATACGTCGCTGTATCTGCGATAAAAACGAAGAAATAGCTGTTTTCATTTTTTGTGCATTTTGAACGACCGAATATAGAATCTCTTATAATCATGCTATGGTAACGTTTGATTAACCGTTGTACGGCTATTGAAAAGTACTTTCCAATGAGGTACTGTAAGTCGCTGTATCTGCGATAGGAACAAAGAACCAGCTGTTTTCATTCCTTGTGAATTTTGAAGGACCGATCATAAAATCTCTAATAATCGTGTTATGTTAACCGTTGATACATCGTTGTGCGTGTGTTGAAGGGTCCTTTCCAATGAGGTATCATACGTCGCTGTATCTGCGATAGGAACGACGAAACAGCTGTTTCCATTTTTTGTGCATTTTGAACGATCGATCATAAAACCTCTAATAATCGTGTTATGTTAACCGTTGATCCACCTTCGTGCGGGCACTGAAAAGGCTTTACCAATGAGGAATTATACGTTGCTTCAACTGTCGCTGTATTTGCAATAGGAGCGAAGAACCTCTAATAATTTTGAATGGTGACCGTTGGTACACCGTTGTGAGGGCACTGAAAAGGCCTTTCCAATGAGGTATCATACGTCTCTGTAGCTGTCGTTTTTTTTGCAATAGGAGCGAAGAATCTATAATGTGTTATGGCATCATACGTCGCTGTATCTGCGATAAGAACGAAGAACCAGCTGTTTTCATTCTTTGTGAATTTTGAACGACTGATCATAAAATCTCTAATAATCGTGTTATGGTAACCGTTGATACATCGTTGTGCGTGTATTGAAAAGTCCTTCCGAATGAGGTATCATACGTCGCTGTATCTGCGTTAAGAACGGAGAAACAGCTGTTTTCATTTTTGGTGTCTCTTGAATGACCGATCATAGATTCTCTTATAATCATGCTATGGTAACACCGTTGTGAGGGCACTAAAAAGTCCTTTCCAATGAGGTATCATACGTCGCAGAATCTGCGATAGGAACGACGAAACAGCTGTTTTCGTTTTTTGTGGATTTTGAACGATAGATCATAAAATCTCTAATAATCGTGTAATGGTAACCGTTGATACATCGTTGTGCGGATATTGAAAAGTCGTTTTTCAGTGAGGTATCATACGTCGCTGTATCTGCGATAAGAACGAATAAACAGCAGTTTTCATTTTTTGTGCATTCTGAACGACCGATCATAAAATCTCTACTAATTGTGCTATGGCATCCGTTGATACACCGTTGGGCGAGCACTAAAAACGGCCTTTCCAATGAGGTATGATACGTCGCTGTATCTGCGATAGGAACGAAGAATAAGCTGTTTTCATTTCTTTTGGATTTTGAAATTCTTTCGTTCAGAAAAAATTACAAACGGCGACATTTGTCTAAAGGTATAGGAGACAGGTCCCTCGATATACTTTCTGGCGGGAATTTTTTTCAGAAAAAATAACAGACTCGTATTCAAATGGACGTTTTATTTACGCGGACGTGAAAAAAAATGGTCATCGTCGTAAAAATTTCAAAAGTTTTCACGAATTTTCCTACAAGACGCAACATTTTCCGACGGAAACATGCATTTCCTATAAGAAGACAATTGATGATGTATATGTGCAAACTTTGAATTTTCCATCAGTCTTCTTTCGTTCAGAAAAAATTAAAAACGGCGACATTGGTCTAAAAGTATAGGAGACAGGTCCCTCGATATACTTTCTAGCGGAAAATTTTTTGAAGAAAAAAAAAATAACGGATTCGTATTTAAATGGACGTATTTTTTATGCGGACGTGTAGAAAAATGGTAATCATCGTGAAAATTTCAAAAAAGTTTTTACGAATTTTTCAACAAGACGCAACATTTTCTGACGGAAATATTCATTTCTTGTAAGAAGACAATTGGATATGTATATATGCAAACTTTGAATTTTCCATTAGTCTTGTTTCAATCGGAAAAAATTAAAAACGGCGACATTTGTCTAAAGGTATAGGAGACAAGTCCCTCGATATCCTTTCTGGCGGAAATTTTTTTCAGAAAAAAACAACAGACTCGTATTCAAATGGACGTATTATTCAGGCGGACGTGAAAAAAAATGGTCATCGTCGTAAAAATTTCAAAACTTTCCACGAATTTTCCAACAAGACGTTACATTTTCCGACGGAAACATTCATTACCTATAAGTAGACAATTGATTATGTATATATGCAAACTTTGAATATTCCATCAGTCTTCTTTCGTTCAGAAGAAATCAAAAACGGCGACATTTGTCTAAATGTATAGGAGACAGGTCTCTCGATATACTTTCTGGCAGGAAATTTTTAGAAAAAAAAAAAAACAACGGATTCGTATTCAAATGGACGTATTTTTCATGCGGACGTGGAGGAAAATGGTCATCATCGTGAAAATTTCAAAAGTTTTTACGAATTTTTCCTAAATTATCACCTTAATTTAGGATTATTCAGTTGATCCTTAAACTGAACATCAATTATGCATAGTTCATGAAATTCGAAATAGTCTAAATATATGAAAATCGATCTATGACATTTTTGTTCTCAAAAGTTTTTGAAATTTTGTCAGTCTTATTGGTTCCCAAATATTCGAGAATAAATTGTGAAGCATACAGAAAACTGTTTAACATGTATTGCGTTCAATCCAAAGTATGGAAAGAACGAAGGATTAATCAGGAGTATCCCCAAAGGCAAGAAATCTTTCGAAACAGTTCATATTGATCATGTAACCATCGCGGATAACCGGGTGCGTAACAAATCGTTCGTCCTCGAACGAATCAACTCAAATTACAGGTGGTTCCCTAACGATCACGCAATACTGAGACTAAACCACATACTTATATCTGAACAAATACAAATGAATATAAAACTACCAAAACAAAAACCATATAATATAAGGGAGAAAATTTTTTTTTTTACTCTTCGTTGACACTAAAAGCCCCTCTCCATAGTCGCATATTTGCCGGCTCCCAAACCCCTTCGTATCTTTTTTGGTTAAGCTGGCATTCAGGGACATCAGCAACAACATAACGATTTTTTCTCAAAACTTTTACTATTTGATACGGTCCTTTGAATTTGGGCTTGAGTTTTGGAGGAATTCCTTTAGTGCAGTGATTGTTGTTTAGCATCACATAATCTCCGACATAATATTCTTCAGGTAACTTTCGTTTTTTATTTGCTTGGTTCAATATTTTTTCCTGACCTTTAATGATTTGTTTTTCTGCTTCACGAATTAACCTCAAAGTCCGTGCATCCTTGTTTACCCTATCATATACGAATTCAGCAATGAAGTCATTTACTTTTTCCTTCTGACCTATACCGAATAAAAGTGTACTTGGAGTTTCTTTAGTTGACGAATGAATGGTATTATTCACCGCGAACTCTACTTTATTAATGACTTTCACCCACGTATTCCCTGTTTCTTCCTGCTTGTTGTTGACTTGCATGGATATAATTTTATAAACTTAGTATAACCGTCAATCACTTCTAATATATAGTTTTTGTTGCGCACCCGGTTATCCGCGATGGTTACTTGATCAATATGAACTGTTTCGAAAGGTTTTTTGCCTTTGGGGATACTCTTGATTAATCCTTCGCTCTTTCCATACTTTGGATTGAACGCAATACATGTTAAACAGTTATAAAAATCATCGAATTAATCATCCACGAATTAATTATCCACGAATTAAAAATATTTTTAAATCCCCACAATTTATAGGCAGGAAACCGTATTTTTTTGTTGATAAATTAAATTTTTAATAAATTTATTAAATAAATAAAAATCCACGAATTGATTATCCACGAATTAAAAATATTTTAAAATCCCCACACTTTATAGGCAGGAAACCGTATTCTTCTGTTAATAAATTAAATTTTCAATTTATTTATTAAATAAATAAAAATCCACGAATTTATTATCCACGAAATGAAGAAATTTTCAAATCCCCACACTTTATAAGCAGGAAACCGTATTTTTTGTTAATAAATTAAATTTTCAATAAATTTATTAAATAAATGAAAGTCCACGAATTAAAAATCCACGAAATAATTATCCACGAATTAGAAATATTTTTAAATCCCCACACTTTAGAGGCAGGAAACCGTATTTATTCATTAATAAATTAAATATTCAATAAATTTATTGAATAAATGAAAGTCTACGAATTAATTATCCACGAATTAAAAATATTTTCAAATCCCCATACTTTATAGGCAGGAAACCGTATTTTTTTGTTAATAAATTAAATCTTCAATTAATTCATTGAATAAATGATAATCCACGAATTATTTATCCACGAATTAAAAATATTTTTAAATCCCCACACTTTATAGGCAGGAAACCGAATTTTTTTGTTAATAAATAAAATTTTTAATAAATTTATTAAATAAATAAAAATCCACGAATTAAAAACCCACGAATTAATTATCCACGAATTAAAAATATTTTTAAATCCTCACACTTTATTGGCAGGAAACCGTATTTTTTTTAATAGATTGAATTTTCAATAAATTTATGAAATGAATAAAAATCCACGAATCAAAAATATTTTTGAAGCCCCACACTTTATAGGCAGGAAACCGTATTATTTTGTTAATAAATTAAATTTTTGATGAATTTATTGAATAAATAAAAATCCACGAATTGATTATCCACGAATTTATTATCCACGAATCGAAAATATTTTTAAATCCCCACACTTCATAGGCAGGAAACCGTATTTTTTTGTTAAGAAATTAAATTTTCAATTAATTTATTAAATAAATAAAAATCCACGAATTAATCATCCACGAATTAATTATCCACGAATTAAAAATATTTTTAAATCCCCACAATTTATAGGCAGGAAGCCGTATTTTTTTGTTAATAAATTAAATTTTTAATAAATTTATTAAATAAATAAAAATCCACGAATTAATTATCCACGAATCAAAAATATTTTTAAATCCCCACACTTTATAGGCAGGAAACCGTATTTTTTTGTTGATAAATTGAATTTTCAATAAATTTATTGAATAAATGAAAATCCACGAATTAATTATCCACGAATTAAAAATATTTTTAAATCCCCACATTTCATAGGCAAGAAACCGTATTTTTTTGTTAATGAATTAAATTTTCAATAAATTTATTGAATAAATGATAATCCACGAATTAATTATACACGAATTAATTACCCACGAATTAAAAAAATTTTTAAATCCCCACACTTTATAGGCAGGAAACCGTATTTTTCTGTTGATAAATTAAATTTTTAATTAATTTATTAGATAAATAAGAATCCACGTATTAATTATCCACGAATTAAAAATATTTTCAAATCCCCACACTTCATAGGCAAGAAACCGTTTTTTTTTGTTAATAAATTAAATTTTCAATAAATTTATTGAATAAATAAAAATCCACGAATTAATTATCCACGAATTAAAAATATTTTTAAATCCTCACACTTTATTGGCAGGAAACCGTATTTTTTTTTTAATAAATTGAATTTTCAATAAATTTATGAAATGAATAAAAATCCACGAATTAAAAATATTTTTAAATCCCCACATTTCATAGGCAAGAAACCGTATTTTTTTGTTAATGAATTAAATTTTCAATGAATTTATTAAATAAATGAAAATCCACGAATTAATTATACACGAATTAATTACCCACGAATTAAAAATATTTTTAAATCCCCACACTTTATAGGCAGGAAACCGTATTTTTCTGTTGATAAATTAAATTTTTAATTAATTTATTAGATAAATAAGAATCCACGTATTAATTATCCACGAATTAAAAATATTTTCAAATCCCCACACTTCATAGGCAAGAAACCGTTTTTTTTTGTTAATAAATTAAATTTTCAATAAATTTATTGAATAAATAAAAATCCACGAATTAATTATCCACGAATTAAAAATATTTTTAAATCCTCACACTTTATTGGCAGGAAACCGTATTTTTCTTTTAATAAATTGAATTTTCAATAAATTTATGAAATGAATAAAAATCCACGAATTAAAAATATTTTTGAAGCCCCACACTTTATAGGCAGGAAACCGTATTATTTTGTTAATAAATTAAATTTTTGATGAATTTATTGAATAAATAAAAATCCACGAATTGATTATCCACGAATTTATTATCCACGAATCGAAAATATTTTTGAATCCCCACACTTCATAGGCAGGAAACCGTATTTTTTTGTTAAGAAATTAAATTTTTAATTAATTTATTAAATAAATAAAAATCCACGAATTAATCATCCACGAATTCATTATCCACGAATTAAAAATATTTTTAAATCCCCACAATTTATAGGCAGGAAGCCGTATTTTTTTGTTAATAAATTGAATTTCTAATAAATTTATTAAATAAATAAAAATCCACGAATTAATTATCCACGAATCAAAAATATTTTTAAATCCCCACACTTTATAGGCAGGAAACCGTATTTTTTTGTTGATAAATTGAATTTTTAATAAATTTATTGAATGAATGAAAATCCACGAATTAATTATCCACGAATTAAAAATATTTTTAAATCCCCACATTTCATAGGCAAGAAACCGTATTTTTTTGTTAATGAATTAAATTTTCAATGAATTTATTAAATAAATGAAAATCCACGAATTAATTATACATGAATTAATTACCCACGAATTAAAAAAATTTTTAAATCCCCACACTTTATAGGCAGGAAACCGTAATTTTCTGTTGATAAATTAAATTTTTAATTAATTTATTAGATAAATAAGAATCCACGTATTAATTATCCACGAATTAAAAATATTTTCAAATCCCCACACTTCATAGGCAAGAAACCGTTTTTTTTTGTTAATAAATTAAATTTTCAATAAATTTATTGAATAAATAAAAATCCACGAATTAATTATCCACGAATTAAAAATATTTTTAAATCCTCACACTTTATTGGCAGGAAACCGTATTTTTCTTTTAATAAATTGAATTTTCAATAAATTTATGAAATGAATAAAAATCCACGAATTAAAAATATTTTTGAATCCCCACACTTTATAGGCAGGAAACCGTATTTTTTTGTTAATAAATTAAATTTTTGATAAATTTATTGAATAAATAAAAATCCACGAATTGATTATCCACGAATTTATTATCCACGAATCGAAAATATTTTTAAATCCCCACACTTCATAGGCAGGAAACCGTATTTTTTTGTTAAGAAATTAAATTTTTAATTAATTCATTAAATAATAAAAAATCCACGAATTAATCATCCACGAATTCATTATCCACGAATTAAAAATATTTTTAAATCCCCACAATTTATAGGCAGGAAGCCGTATTTTTTTGTTAATAAATTAAATTTCTAATAAATTTATTAAATAAATAAAAATCCACGAATTAATTATCCACGAATCAAAAATATTTTTAAATCCCCACACTTTATAGGCAGGAAACCGTATTTTTTTGTTGATAAATTGAATTTTCAATAAATTTATTAAATGAATAAAAATCCACGAATTAATCATCCACGAATTAATTATCCACGAATTTGAAATATTTTCAAATCCCCACACTTTATAGGCAGGAAACCGTATTTTTTTGTTAATAAATTAAATTTTTAATTAATTTATTAGATAAATAAGAATCCACGTATTAATTATCCACGAATTAAAAATATTTTTAAATCCCCACACTTCATAGGCAAGAAACCGTATTTTTTTGTTAATGAATTAAATTTTCAATAAATTTATTAAATGAATAAAAATCCACGGATTAATTATACACGAATCAATTACCCACGAATTAAAAAAAATTTTAAATCCCCACACTTTATAGGCAGGAAACCGTATTTTTCTGTTGATAAATTAAATTTTTAATTAATTTATTAGATAGATAAGAATCCACGTATTAATTATCCACGAATTAAAAATATTTTCAAATCCCCACACTTCATAGGCAAGAAACCGTTTTTTTTTGTTAATAAATTAAATTTTCAATAAATTTATTGAATGAATAAAAATCCACGAATTAATTATCCACGAATTAATTACCCACGAATTAAAAATATTTTTAAATCCCCACACTTTATAGGCAGGAAACCGTATTTTTTTGTTGATAAATTGAATTTTCAATAAATTTATTGAATAAATGAAAATCCACGAATTAATTATCCACGAATTAAAAATATTTTTAAATCCTCACACTTTATAGGGAGGAAACCGTATTTTTTTGTTAATAAATTAAATTATCAATAAATTTATTAAATAAATGAAAATCCACGAATTAATCATCCACGAATTAATTATCCACGAATTTGAAATATTTTCAAATCCCCACACTTTATAGGCAGGAAACCGTATTTTTTTGTTAATAAATTAAATTTTTAATTAATTTATTAGATAAATAAGAATCCACGTATTAATTATCCACGAATTAAAAATATTTTTAAATCCCCACACTTCATAGGCAAGAAACCGTATTTTTTTGTTAATAAATTAAATTTTCAATAAATTTATTAAATAAATGAAAATCCACGAATTAATTATCCACGAATTGAGAATATTTTTAAAACCTCACACTTTATAGGAAGGGAACCGTATTTTTTCGTTAATTAATTGAATTTTCAATAAATTTATTAAATAAATAGAAATCCACGAATTAATTATCCACGAATGAAAAATATTTTTGAATCCCCACATTTTATAGGCAGGAAACCGTATTTTTTTGTTAATAAATTAAATTTTTAATAAATTTATTGAATAAATGAAAATCCACGAATTAATTATCCACGAATTAAAAATATTTTTAAATCCCCACACTTTATAGGCAGGAAACCGTATTTTTTGTTAATAAATTAAATTTTTAATAAATTTATTAAATAAATAAAAATCCACGAATTAATTATCCACGAATTGAAAATATTTTCAAATCCCCACACTTTATAGGCAGGAAACCGTATTTTTTGTTAATAAATTAAATTTTCAATAAATTTATTGAATAAAAATGAAAATCCACGAATTAAAAATATTTTTAAATCCCCACACTTTATAGGCAGGAAACCGTATTTTTTGTTAATAAATTAAATTTTTAATAAATTTATTGAATAAATAAAAATCCACGAATTAATTATCCACGAATTAATTATCCACGAATTAAAAATATTTTTAAATCCCCACACTTTATAGGCAGGAAACCGTATTTTTTTGTTAATAAATTAAATTTTTAATAAATTTATTAAATAAATAAAAATCCACGAATTAATTATCCACGAATTAAAAATATTTTTAAATCCCCACACTTTATAGGCAGGAAACCGTATTTTTTGTTAATAAATTAAATTTTTAATAAATTTATTAAATAAATAAAAATCCACGAATTAATTATCCACGAATTAAAAATATTTTTAAATCCTCACACTTTATAGGCAGGAAACCGTATTTTTTGTTAATAAATTGAATTTTTAATAAATTTATTAAATAAATGAAAATCCACGAATTAATTATCCACGAATTAATTATCCACGAATTAAAAATATTTTTAAATCCCCACACTTTATAGGCAGGAAACCGTATTTTTTGTTAATAAATTAAATTTTTAATAAATTTATTGAATAAATGAAAATCCACGAATTAATTATCCACGAATTAAAAATATTTTTAAATCCCCACACTTTATAGGCAGGAAACCGTATTTTTTGTTAATAAATTAAATTTTTAATAAATTTATTAAATAAATAAAAATCCACGAATTAATTATCCACGAATTCCACGAAAATATTTTTAAATCCCCACACTTTATAGGCAGGAAACCGTATTTTTTGTTAATAAATTAAATTTTTAATAAATTTATTAAATAAATAAAAATCCACGAATTAATTATCCACGAATTAAAAATATTTTTAAATCCCCACACTTTATAAGCAGGAAACCGTATTTTTCTGTTAATAAATTAGATTTTAAATAAATTTATTGAATAAATAAAAATCCACGAATTAATTATCCACGAATTGAAAATATTTTTAAAGATTCACATTTTATAGGCAGGAAGCCGTATTTTATGTTAATAAATTAAATTTTCAATAAATTTATTAAATAAATTAAAATCCACGAATTAATTATCCACGAATTAATTATCCACGAATTAAGAATATTTTTAAATCCTCACACTTTATAGGCAGGAAACCGTATTTTTTTGGTAATAAATCAAATTTTCAATGAATTTATAAAATAAATAAAAATCCACGTATTAATTATCCACGAATTAAAATATATTTTAAATCCCCACACTTTATAGGCAGGAAACCGTATTTTTTGTTAATAAATTAAATTTTTAATGAATTTATAAAATAAATAAAAATCCACGTATTAATTATCCACGAATTAAAAATATTTTTAAATCTCCACATTTTATAGGCAGGAAACCGTATTTTTTTGGTAATAAATTAAATTTTTAATAAATTTATAAATAAATGAAAATCCACGAATTAATTATCCACGAATTAAAAATATTTTTGAATCCCCACACTTTATAGGCAGGAAACCGTATTTTTTGTTAATAAATTAAATTTTCAATAAATTTATTGAATAAATGAAAATCCACGAATTAATTATCCACGAATTAAAAATATTTTTAAATCCCCACACTTTATAGGCAGGAAACCGTATTTTTTGTTAATAAATTAAATTTTTAATAAATTTATTAAATAAATAAAAATCCACGAATTAATTCCACGAATTATCCACGAATTAAAAATATTTTTAAATCCCCACACTTTATAGGCAGGAAACCGTATTTTTTTGTTAATAAATTAAATTTTTAATAAATTTATTAAATAAATAAAAATCCACGTATTAATTATCCACGAATTAAAAATATTTTTGAATCCCCACACTTTATAGGCAGGAAACCGTAGTTTTTGGTTAATAAATTAAATTTCAATAAATTTATTAAATAAATAAAAATCCACGAATTAATTATCCACGAATTAAAAAATTTTTAAATCCTCACACTTTATAGGCAGGAAACCGTATTTTTTGTTAATAAATTAAATTTTTAATAAATTTATTAAATAAATAAAAATCCACGAATTAATTATCCACGAATTAAAAATATTTTTAAATCCCCACACTTTATAGGCAGGAAACCGTATTTTTTGTTAATAAATTAAATTTTTAATAAATTTATTAAATAAATAAAAATCCACGAATTAATTATCCACGAATTAAAAATATTTTTAAATCCCCACACTTTATAGGCAGGAAACCGTATTTTTTTGTTAATAAATTAAATTTTTAATAAATTTATTAAATAAATAAAATCCACGAATTAATTATCCACGAATTAATTATCCACGAAAAAATATTTTAAATCCTCACACTTTATAGGCAGGAAACCGTATTTTTTGTTAATAAATTAAATTTTCAATAAATTTATTAAATAAATAAAAATCCACGAATTAATTATCCACGAATTAATTATCCACGAATTAAAAATATTTTTAAATCCCCACACTTTATAGGCAGGAAACCGTATTTTTTGTTAATAAATTAAATTTTTAATAAATTTATTGAATAAATAAAAATCCACGAAAAATCCACGAATTAATTATCCACGAATTAAAAATATTTTTAAATCCCCACACTTTATAGGCAGGAAACCGTATTTTTTGTTAATAAATTAAATTTTTAATAAATTTATTAAATAAAAGAAAAATCCACGAATTAATTATCCACGAATTAAAAATATTTTTAAATCCTCACACTTTATAGGCAGGAAACCGTATTTTTTTGTTAATAAATTGAATTTTTAATAAATTTATTAAATAAATAAAAATCCACGAATTAATTATCCACGAATTAAAAATATTTTTAAATCCCCACACTTTATAGGCAGGAAACCGTATTTTTTGTTAATAAATTAAATTTTCAATAAATTTATTAAATAAATGAAAATCCACGAATTAATTATCCACGAATTAATTATCCACGAATTAAAAATATTTTTAAATCCTCACACTTTATAGGCAGGAAACCGTATTTTTTGTTAATAAATTAAATTTTTAATAAATTTATTGAATAAATGAAAATCCACGAATTAATTATCCACGAATTAATTATCCACGAATTGAAATATTTTCAAATCCCCACACTTTATAGGCAGGAAACCGTATTTTTTGTTAATAAATTAAATTTTTAATAAATTTATTAAATAAATAAAAATCCACGAATTAATTATCCACGAATTAAAAATATTTTTAAATCCCCACACTTTATAGGCAGGAAACCGTATTTTTTGTTGATAAATTAAATTTTTAATAAATTTATTAAATGAAAAATCCACGAATTAATTATCCACGAATTGAGAATATTTTTAAATCCTCACACTTTATAGGCAGGAAACCGTATTTTTTGTTAATAAATTGAATTTTTAATAAATTTATTAAATAAATAAAAATCCACGAATTAATTATCCACGAATTAAAAATATTTTTAAATCCCCACACTTTATAGGCAGGAAACCGTATTTTTTGTTAATAAATTAAATTTTCAATAAATTTATTGAATAAATGAAAATCCACGAATTAATTATCCACGAATTAAAAAATATTTTTAAATCCCCACACTTTATAGGCAGGAAACCGTATTTTTTGTTAATAAATTAAATTTTTAATAAATTTATTAAATAAATAAAATCCACGAATTAATTATCCACGAATTAAAAATATTTTTAAATCCCCACACTTTATAGGCAGGAAACCGTATTTTTTGTTAATAAATTAAATTTTCAATAAATTTATTAAATAAATGAAAATCCACGAATTAATTATCCACGAATTAAAAATATTTTAAATCCCCACACTTTATAGGCAGGAAACCGTATTTTTTGTTAATAAATTAAATTTTTAATAAATTTATTGAATAAATAAAAATCCACGAAAAATCCACGAATTAATTATCCACGAATTAAAAATATTTTTAAATCCCCACACTTTATAGGCAGGAAACCGTATTTTTTTGTTAATAAATTAAATTTTTAATAAATTTATTAAATAAATAAAAATCCACGAATTAATTATCCACGAATTAAAAATATTTTTAAATCCCCACACTTTATAGGCAGGAAACCGTAGTTTTTTGTTAATAAATTAAATTTTTGATAAATTTATTAAATAAAAAAAATCCACGAATTAATTATCCACGAATTAAGAATATTTTTAAATCCCCACTTTTTATAGGCAGGAAACCGTATTTTTCTGTTAATAAATTAAATTTTCAATAAATTTATTAAATAAATGAAAATCCACGAAATAATTATCCACGAATTAATTATCCACGAATTAAAAATATTTTTAAATCCTCACAGTTTATAGGCAGGAAACCGTATTTTTTTGTTAATAAATTAAATTTTTAATAAATTTATTGAATAAATAAAAATCCACGAATTAATTATCCACGAATTAATTATCCACGAATTAAAAATATTTTTAAATCCCCACACTTTATAGGCAGGAAACCGTATTTTTTGTTAATAAATTAAATTTTTAATAAATTTATTAAATAAATAAAAATCCACGAATTAATTATCCACGAATTAAAAATATTTTCAAATCCCCACACTTTATAGGCAGGAAACCGTATTTTTTGTTAATAAATTAAATTTTTAATAAATTTATTAAATAAAAAAAATCCACGAATTAATTATCCACGAATTGAAAATATTTTTAAATCCTCACACTTTATAGGCAGGAAACCGTATTTTTTGTTAATAAATTGAATTTTCAATAAATTTATTAAATAAATAAAAATCCACGAATTAATTATCCACGAATTAAAAATATTTTTAAATCCCCACACTTTATAGGCAGGAAACCGTATTTTTTTGTTAATAAATTAAATTTTCAATAAATTTATTAAATAAATAAAAATCCACGAATTAATCATCCACGAATTAATTACCCACGAATTAGAAATATTTTTGAATCCCCACACTTTATAGGCAGGAAACCGTATTTTTCTGTTGATAAATTGAATTTTTAATAAATTTATTGAATAAATGAAAATCCACGAATTAATTATCCACGAATTAAAAATATTTTTTAATCCCCACACTTTATAGGCAAGAAACCGTATTTTTTTGTTGATAAATTAAATTTTTAATAAATTTATTGAATAAATAAAAATCCACGAATTAATTATACACGAATTAAAAATATTTTTAAATCCCCACAATTTATAGGCAGGAAACCGTATTTTTCTGTTGATAAATTGAATTTTTAATAAATTTATTAAATGAAAAAAATCCACGAATTAATTATCCACGAATTGAGAATATTTTTAAAACTTCACACTTTATAGGAAGGAAACCGTATTTTTTCGGTAATTAATTGAATTTTTAATAAATTTATTAAATAAATAAAAATCCACGAATTAGTTATCCACGAATTAAAAATATTTTCAAATCCCCACATATTATAGGCAGGAAACCGTATTTTTTTGTTGATAAATTAAATTTTCAATAAATTTATTGAATAAATGAAAATCCACGAATTAATTTTCCACGAATTAAGAATATTCTTAAATCCCCACACTTTATAGGCAGGAAGCCGTATTTTTCTGTTAATAAATTAAATTTTTAATAAATTTATTAAATAAATAAAAATCCACGAATTAATTATCCACGAATTGAGAATATTTTTAAAACTTCACACTTTATAGGAAGGAAACCGTATTTTTTCGTTAATTAATTGAATTTTCAATAAATTTATCAAATAAATAGAAATCCACGAATTAATTATCCACGAATGAAAAATATTTTTGAATCCCCACATTTTATAGGCAGGAAACCGTATTTTTTTGTTAATAAATTAAATTCTCGATGAATTTATTGAATAAATGAAAATCCACGAATTAATTTTCCACGAATTAAGAATATTTTTAAATCCCCACACTTTATAGGCAGGAAGCCGTATTTTTTTGTTAATAAATTAAATTTTTAATAAATTTATTAAATAAATAAAAATCCACGAATTAATTATCCACGAATTAAAAATATTTTTTTAATCCCCACACTTTATAGGCAGGAAACCGTATTTTTTTGTTAATAAATTAAATCTTCAATAAATTTATTGAATGAATGAAAATCCACGAATTTATTATCCACGAATTAAAAATATTTTTATATCACCACACTTCATAGGCAGTAAACCGTATTTTTCTGTTAATAAATTAGATTTTTGAAAAATTTATTGAATAAATAAAAATCCACGAATTAATTATCCAGGAATCATTCATCCACGAATTAAAAATATTTTTGAATCCACACATTTTATAGGCAGGCAACCGTATTTTTCTTGGAATAAATTAAATTTTTAATAAATTTATTGAATAAATAAAAATCCACGAATTTATTATCCACGAATCGAAAATATTTTCAAATCCCCACAATTAATAGGCAGGAAACCGTTTTTTTGTTGATAAATTGAATTTGTGATAAATTTATTAAATAAAAAAAATCCACGAATCAATTATCCACGAATTAAGAATATTTTTAAGTCCCCACACTTTATAGGCAGGAAACCGTATTTTTTTGGTAATAAATTAAATTTTTAATAAATTTAATAAATGAATAAAAATCCACGAATTTATTATCCACGAATTAAAAATATTTTCAAATCTCAACAATTAATAGGCAGGAAACCGTATTTTTTTGTTGATAAATTAAATTTTTAATAAATTTATTAAATAAAAAAAATCCACGAATTAATTATTCACGAATTGAGAATATTTTTAAAACCTCACACTTTATAGGAAGGAAACCGTATTTTTTCGTGAATTAATTGAATTTTCAATAAATTGATTAAATAAATAAAAATCCACGGATTAATTATCCACGAATTAAATTTATTTCTAAATCCCCACACTTTAGAGGCAGGAAACCGTATTTTTTTGTTAATAAATTAAATTTTCAATAAATTTATTAAATAAATAAAAATTATTATAGGAAGGAATCCGTATTTTTTCGTAAATTAATTAAATTTTTAATAAATTTATTAAATAACTAAAATTCCACGGATTAATTATCCACGAATTAAATTTATTTCTGAATCCCCACACTTTAGATGCAGGAAACCGTATTTTTTTGTTAATAAATTAAATTTTCAATAAATTTATTAAATAAATAAAAATCCACGAATTAATTATCCACGAATTGATTACCCACGAATTAAAAATATTTTCAAATCCCCACACTTTATAGGCAGGAAACCGTATTTTTTTGTTGATAAATTGAATTTTTAGTAAATTTATTGAATAAATAAAAATCCACGAATTAATTTTCCACGAATTGAGAATATTTTAAAATCCTCACACTTTATAGGCAGGAAGCCGTATTTTTTTGTTGATAAATTAAATTTTTAATAAATTTATTAAATAAATAAAAATCCACGAATTAATTATCCACGAATTAAAAATATTTTTAAATTCCCACACTTTATAGGCAGGAAACCGTATTTTTTTGTTAATAAATTAAATCTTCAATAAATTTATTGAATGAATGAAAATCCACGAATTAATTATCCACGAATTAAAAATATTTTTAAATCCCCACACTTTATAGGCAGGAAACCGTATTTTTTTGGTCATAAATTAAACGAAAGGAAAGGATAAGGTGCAATAAATGCAAACGTTTCGGTCATAAAAGCGACCAGTGTTGCAGTCAACCGACGCACTCCAAGGACGAGTTTTCGATGGCCGCTACCGATAAAGACGCCGCCGCCGAATCACGGAGCGAATTTTATCTGGACAGCGGCGCAACAAGCCATCTTTGTAAACAGCTCGAGTTATTCGAGAGCAGCGATTCCTCGAAACGAGTAACGATAAACTTGGCGAACAACGATGCAATCTCGAGCGTCGCGAAAGGGAAGGTATCTTTCGACGCAGATGTTCGCGGTTCAACTTACAAGGTATTTTTAAATAAGGCATATTTTGTACCCGATCTTCGCAAGAATCTTCTTTCCGTCGGAAAAATAACCGAAAACGGTATGAAAGTCGTTTTTGACAATCACGGAGCTACCGTTTCGACCGCGTCCGGAAAAACAGTTTTAACGGCAAATAAAGTAAATGGACTCTATATCGTTCATGCGCGAGACGAATCCGCGAACACAACAGTCGAATCGCGTTCAATGAAGTAAAGCGAAACGTCATCGTGGCACCGTGGAATGGGACATTTAAATTTCGCGGACCTTCGCGAAGCTGTGCGGAACGGAACCATTAAAGGACTTTCGCGTAAAACTTTGGGCGACACGTCCGAGTGCGAAATATGTATAAAAGAGAAAATGAATCGCGCGCCATTCCCGAAGATGTCAGTGCGCGTATCAAACATTCTCGATATCGTACACGCGGACGTTTGCGGCCCAATGCGAACAGAATCGAATGCGGGATCGAAATATTTCGTCGAAATTATTGACGATCATTCGCGATGGTGCGAAGTTCGATTCCTAAAATCGAAAGACGAAGTTTTCAAAGCTACGCAAGAATACGTCGCTCTCGTGGAAAATCAAAAATCGCGAAAAGTAAAATGTCTCCAATCCGATAACGGAACGGAATTCGTCAACACGAAACTCGATCATTTCCTCAGATTGCGAGGAATTACCCGCAGACTCACCGTCCCGTACAACCCGCAGCAAAACGGAATCGCGGAGCGTAAAAATCGCAGCTTAATAGAAACAGCCAGATGTCTTTTGATCGACGAAAATCTTCCGCCGTCTTTCTGGGCAGAAGCGATAAATGCCGCAAATTATATCTGCAATAGATGCCCGAGCAAAAGTCTGCGAGGAAAAACCCCGTACGAAATTTGGCACGGAAAGGCACCCGACGTGAGCCATCTTCGCCTTTTTGGTTCCAAAGTATATTGCCTAAATCGCAAACCCGGCATAAACAAATTTCAATCACGATGTTCGGAAGGTTATTTCATAGGTCACTCGGACGAAACCAAAGGATATCGCATCTGGTTACCGACCGAACGAAAAGTAATCTTATCAAGAGACGTTAAATTCTTGGCGGAACAATCGGACGAACTTCCTCGCTGCACCAACATTTTTGACGATTTCTTACCCCACTCGCGTGAAGTCGAAGTCACAGCTAAAAACAAACCCGAACGTGAAGAGATCGAATTTTTCTCCGATCCGACATTAAGTTGCTCGGACACGGATCCTCAAATCACTCGCGAAAACGAAATTGATGAAACACCAGAAGAGGATCAACGCCCAACCAGAGGCCGTGGAAGACCAAGAATTATCAGAACAGGTTTATCAGGACGACCGCGCAAACTATTTCAAAGTGCTGGAGCCGCGGAGGATATTTTCTTTGCCGCGGGTGCCCCAACAATCGAAATCCCTGCAAAAGTTGCATTGTCAAGTGAACACGCCGAAGAATGGCGTAAGGCAATAATGGACGAAATCGAATCCATAATAAAGAACCAAACTTGGAAATTGGTCGATCGTCCTAGAATGGTCAAAACTATCGGCAGCAGGATAGTACTTCGTAACAAATACGGCTCAGACGGTACACTAGATCGTCGCAAGGCACGTTTAGTCGCTCAGGGTTTTTCTCAAAAACCCGGCATCCATTACCACGAAACGTTCGCTCCAGTTGCACGACTAAGTACAGTGCGACTCATCGCAGCACTATCGGCTCAATTCGGCATGGAGATTAGGCAATTCGACATCGCCACAGCATACTTGAACGGAAATCTCAACGAAGAAATTTATATGGAACAGCCAAAGTGTCTGAAGGAAACCCTTCAGGACATAATTGAATCTAACAAACATCCAAAAATCACCGGGCAGGCCAAGGAAATGTTGTCCCAAATACACTCAGGAGATAAAGTTTGCTCACTCCAAAAGTCCCTATACGGACTGAAACAGGCCGGACGGCAATGGCACTCTAAACTTCAAGAAGCTCTTCTTCAATTTGGAGCCGTTCCTTCAAAGATCGACCCATGTCTGTATCATAAAGTCGAAGGGGGAGACACAATACTTATCGCCATATATGTCGACGACATCCTCGCCGCATCGAAGAACTCCAAATTAATACAAAACTTAGGAAAGGAGTTATCAAAACGTTTTGAGGTCAAAGATCTCGGTAAAGCCACTTATTGCCTCGGCATAAACATAAAGGTAGAACCAAACGGTGTAACACTGACACAACCCAATTACATCGCCGACCTGCTACAACGTTTTAACATGAGTGACGCCAAGCCAGTTCACACCCCACTGGATTGCCACGTCAAATTATCGAACGAACCGAACAACGAAGAACTCGAAGCAAACGTCCCGTATCGAGAGCTAATAGGCTGCTTAACGTATCTAGCCCAAAGCACTCGACCTGACATCAGCCACGTCGCCAGTTGTCTCGATCAGTTCAGCAGCCGGTACAACAAAACTCACTGGACAGCGGCAAAGAGAGTCTTAAGGTATCTAAAAGCAACTCCGAACCTAGGCCTCACATACACGGCCAACAATCATGCATTAAAATGCTTCGTCGACTCCGACTGGGGAAACTGCCAAGACGATCGGCGATCGTACTCCGGGATGGTCACAATCCTAAGCGGATGCCCCATAAATTGGGAATCTAGGAAACAAAGGACGGTCGCACTCTCGTCCACGGAAGCAGAATACATGTCTCTAAGCGAAGGCACTAAAGAATGCCTATATTGGAAAAGCTTCCTTGAAGAACTCGGTCTTCATCAACTCGCAGAAGTAACGCTGTTCGTGGACAACCTGGGAGCACTCAAACTCGCCGAAAACCCGTTGTTCCACTCCAGGACCAAACACATCGACGTGAGGTACTACTTTGTTCGCGAAGCTCTCCAGAACAAGCAATTGAAGATCAGCCACGTCCCATCGGAAGAAAACGTAGCTGACATGATGACGAAGGCCCTAACCAATACGAAGCTACAGAGCTGCGTAAACATTTCGGGGATGACCCGGAGTCGTCATTAGAGCAAACTACACTCGAGATGTTCGAATCGAGGGGGAGTGTTGGCGCAACTACCACGAGGCGCCATTCTGGGGAGCGATCCACCACCTCGAGCAGATTTGTTATCTAGTTTAGTCGTGAATGAATGCTTGTCAGAGACGGATGTTTTTAATCCCGCGCTCGAATCCAAATCGCGTCAACTCTAACAACTTTTTATTCAGGAAACCGTATTTTTTTGTTAATAAATTAAATTTTTGATAAATATATTGAATAAATGAAAATCCACGAATTGATTATCCACGAGATAATTATCCACGAATTAAAAATATTTTTAAATCCCCACACTTCATAGTTAGGAAACCGTATTTTTTTGTTAATAAATTAAATTTTTAATAAATTTATTGAATAAATAAAAACCCACGAATTAATCATCCACGAATTAATTATCCACGAATTAAAAATATTTTCAAATCCCCACACTTTATAGTCAGGAAACCGTATTTTTTTGTTGATAAATTGAATTTTTAATAAATTTATTAAATGAAAAGAATCCACGAATTAATTATCCACGAATTGAGAATATTTTTAAAACCTCACTTTTTATAGGAAGGAAACCGTATTTTTTCGTTAATTGATTGAATTTTTAATGAATTTATCAAATAAATAAAAATCCACGAATTAATTATCCACGAATTAAAAATATTTTTAAATCCCCACGCTTTATAGGCAGGAAACCGTATTCTTTTGTTAATAAATTAAATTTTCAATAAATTTATTGAATAAATGAAAATCCACGAATTAATTTTCCACGAATTGAAAATATTTTTAAATCCTCACACTTTATAGGCAGGAAACCGTATTTTTTTGTTATTGAATTAAATTTTTAATAAATTTATTAAATAAATGAAAATCCACGAATTAATTATCCACGAATTAAAAATATTTTTAAATCCTCACACTTTATAGGCAGGAAACCGTATTTTTCTGTTAATAAATTAAATTTTCAATAAATTTATTAAATAAATAAAAATCCACGAATTAATTATCCACGAATTAAAAATATTTTTAAATCCCCACACTTTATAGGCAGGAAACCGTATTTTTTGTTAATAAATTAAATCTTCAATAAATTTATTGAATAAATGAAAATCCACGAATTAATTATCCACGAATTAAAAATATTTTTAAATCCCCACACTTTATAGGCAGGAAACCGTATTTTTTTGTTAATAAATTAAATTTTAGATAAATTTATTAAATAAATGAAAATCCACGAATTAATTATCCACGAATTAAAAATATTTTTAAATCCTCACACTTTATAGGCAGGAAACCGTATTTTTTTGTTGATAAATTAAATTTTCAATGAATTTATTGAATAAATGAAAATCCACGAATTAATTATCCACGAATTAATTATCCACGAATAAATTATCCACGAATTGAAAATATTTTTAAATCCCCACACTTTATAGGCAGGAAACCGTATTTTTTGTTAATAAATTAAATTTTTAATAAATTTATTGAATAAATAAAAATCCACGAATTAATTATCCACGAATTAAAAATATTTTTAAATCCCCACACTTTATAGGCAGGAAACCGTATTTTTTGTTAATAAATTAAATTTTCAATAAATTTATTAAATGAATGAAAATCCACGAATTAATTATCCACGAATTAAAAATATTTTTAAATCCCCACACTTTATAGGCAGGAAACCGTATTTTTTTGTTAATAAATTAAATTTTTAATAAATTTATTGAATAAATGAAAATCCACGAATTAATTATCCACGAATTGAAAATATTTTTAAATCCCCACACTTTATAGGCAGGAAACCGTATTTTTGTTAATAAATTAAATTTTCAATGAATTTATCAACTAAATATAAATCCACGAATTAATCATCCACGAATTAATTATCCACGAATTGAAAATATTTTTATATCCCCACACTTTATAGGCAGGAAACCGTATTTTTTGTTAATAAATTAAATTTTAGATAAATTTATTGAATGAATGAAAATCCACGAATTAAGAACCCACGAATTAATTATCCACGAATTAAAAATATTTTTAAATCCCCACACTTTTTAGGCAGGAAACCGTATTTTTTTGTTAATAAATTAAATTTTAGATTAATTAATTGAATGAATGAAAATCCACGAATTAAAAACCCACGAATTAATTATCCACGAATTAAAAATATTTTCAAATCCCCACAATTTATAGGCAGGAATACGAATTTTTTTGTTGATAAATTAGATTTCTAATGAATTTATTAAATACATAGAAATCCACGAATTAATTATCCACGAATTAAAAATATTTTTAAATCCCCACACTTTATAGGCAGGAAACCGTATTTTTTTGTTAATAAATTAAATTTTAGATAAATTTATTGAATAAATGAAAATCCACGAATTAAAAACCTACGAATTAATTATCCACGAATTAAAAATATTTTTAAATCCCCACACTTTTTAGGCAGGAAACCGTATTTTTTTGTTAATAAATTAAATTTTAGATTAATTTATTAAATGAATGAAAATCCACGAATTAAAAACCCACGAATTAATTATCCACGAATTAAAAATATTTTTAAATCCCCACAATTTATAGGTAGGAAACCGTCGTTTTTTGTTAATAAATCAAATTTTTAATAAATTTATTGAATGAATAAAAACCCACGAATTAATCATCCACGAATTAATTATCCACGAATTAAAAATATTTTTAAATCCCCACACCTTATAGTCAGGAAACCGTATTTTTTTGTTGATAAATTGAATTTTTAATAAATTTATTAAATGAAGAAGAATCCACGAATTAATTATCCACGAATTGAAAATATTTTTAAATCCTCACACTTTATAGGCAGGAAACCGTATTTTTTGTTAATAAATTGAATTTTAATGAATTTATCAAATAAATAAAAAGCCACGAATTAATTATCCACGAATTAAAAATATTTTTAAATCCCCACGCTTTATAGGCAGGAAACCGTATTCTTTCGTTAATAAATTAAATTTTCAATAAATTTATTGAATAAATGAAAATCCACGAATTAATTTTCCACGAATTGAAAATATTTTCAAATCCTCACACTTTATAGGCAGGAAACCGTATTTTTTTGTTATGGAATTAAATTTTTAATAAATTTATTAAATAAATGAAAATCCACGAATTAATTATCCACGAATTAAAAATATTTTTAAATCCTCACACTTTATAGGCAGGAAACCGTATTTTTCTGTTATTGAATTAAATTTTTAATAAATTTATTAAATAAATAAAAATCCACGAATTAATTATCCACGAATTAAAAATATTTTTAAATCCCCACACTTAATAGGCAGGAAACCGTATTTTTCTGTTAATAAATTAAATCTTCAATAAATTTATTGAATAAATGAAAATCCACGAATTAATTATCCACGAATTAAAAATATTTTTAAATCCCCACACTTGATAGGCAGAAAACCGTATTTTTTTGTTAATAAATTAAATTTTCAATAAATTTATTGAATAAATGAAAATCCACGAATTAATTTTCCACGAATTGAAAATATTTTTAAATCCTCACACTTTATAGGCAGGAAACCGTATTTTTTTGTTATTGAATTAAATTTTTAATAAATTTATTGAATAAATAAAAATCCACGAATTAATTATCCACGAATTAAAAATATTTTTAAATCCCCACACTTTATACGCAGGAAACCGTATTTTTTTGTTAATAAATTAAATTTTTAATGAATTTATTGAATAAATGAAAATCCACGAATTAATTATCCACGAATTAAAAATATTTTTAAATCCCCACAATTTATAGGCAGGAATACGTATTTTTTTGTTGATAAATTAGATTTTCAATGAATTTATTAAATAAATAAAAATCCACGAATTAATTATCCACGAATTAAAAATATTTCTAAATCCCCACAATTTATAGGCAGGAAACCGTATTTTTTTGTTAATGAATTAGATTTTTAATAAATTTATTGAATGAATGAAAATCCACGAATTAATTATCCACGAATTAAAAATATTTTTGAAGCCTCACACTTTATAGGCAGGAAGCCGTATTCTTTTGTTAATAAATTAAAGTTTTGATAGATTTATTAAATAAATGAAAATCCACGAAAAAATTATCCACGAATTAAAAATATTTTTAAATCCTCACACTTTATAGGCAGGAAACCGTATTTTTTTGTTGATAAATTGAATTTTCAATGAATTTATTGAATAAATGAAAATCCACGAATTAATTATCCACGAATTAATTATCCACGAATAAATTATCCACGAATTGAAAATATTTTTAAATCCCCACACTTTATAGGCAGGAAACCGTATTTTTTTGGTAATAAATTAAATTTTTAATAAATTTATTGAATAAATAAAAATCCACGAATTAATTATCCACGAATTAAAAATATTTTCAAATCCCCACACTTTATAGGCAGGAAACCGTATTTTTCTGTTAATGAATTAAATTTTCAATAAATTTATTAAATGAATAAAAATCCACGGATCAATTATCCACGAATTAAAAATATTTCTAAATCCCCACACTTTATAGGTAGGAAACCGTATTTTTCCGTAAATAAATTAAATTTTTAATAAATTTATTGAATAAATGAAAATCCACGAATTAATTATCTACGAATTGAGAATATTATTAAATCCCCACACTTTATAGGCAGAAAACCGTATTTTTGTTAATAAATTAAATTTTCAATGAATTTATCAACTAAATATAAATCCACGAATTAATCATCCACGAATTAATTATCCACGAATTGAAAATATTTTTATATCCCCACACTTTATAGGCAGGAAACCGTATTTTTTGTTAATAAATTAAATTTTAGATAAATTTATTGAATGAATGAAAATCCACGAATTAAGAACCCACGAATTAATTATCCACGAATTAAAAATATTTTTAAATCCCCACACTTTTTAGGCAGGAAACCGTATTTTTTTGTTAATAAATTAAATTTTAGATTAATTAATTGAATGAATGAAAATCCACGAATTAAAAACCCACGAATTAATTATCCACGAATTAAAAATATTTTCAAATCCCCACAATTTATAGGCAGGAATACGAATTTTTTTGTTGATAAATTAGATTTCTAATGAATTT